>PVJL010009411.1:0-57507 GCA_004026885.1 Lyroderma lyra
TGAGGACCTTTCTGTCTTACATTATGGTTGGGAATCTTACTGTTTGATATGATACTTGTTCAGACTTTAAGGTAGTTGTAGCCTTACCCTGGTTTTACAGATGTGAAACTTCGAACAGATTTACTGATTTTCGTAGAATAGTTTCTCTGCTGGAAACTTGGTGCTTTTACAAGCCATTATGATAAGAATGATTAATGCAGGCTTAGCTTTGTGTCAGAACCTTTATCCTTGGTATCAAGTAGCGCTGTTCATATTTCTCTAGTTCTATGGTATATTTTTATTTTTAGTATTATCATAGTATATTTAGAATGATTGCTTTTGATAGTTTTCTTTTAGTTTTGAATGTGTGTGTGTGTGTGTGTGTGTGTGTGTGTGTGTGGTGCATGTCTGTGAAACAACAATTAAATAACACTAGTTTCATTCTATGTAAGCATTACACAGTCTGTGTAGGTTGCAAGATAACTGTATTGATTATCATTAAAATTTAACTAGCTTCGATTAATAGTTTGAACTGTAGCCTTAGTTAAGCATCTAGAATAAAAGCCAAAATATAACTATTGCTGCTTTCTAAAACCCAAAATGCACTTCTATATTAAACTGAAATGTACACTAGCCCAGAGCAATTTAATGCTACTGAGCTATAGCATAGCTGTTTAGTTGCATTTTGAGATTTTCTAGTCATTGGGTAATGGAAACTTTTTTTTCTAAAAGTTAATGGTATCATATAAATCACTATATATTTAATGTAAAAATTTTATACTAAATAAGATAAACTTTTAACTCTCTTTTTCTCATTTGTATATTCAGTGGGATAGTACCTAATTTTGACATTTTCCTCTTATCATTATGTAATTTAGCTACTTTTGGTTTTAGAATATTGTCCTGGTAATGTGTCCCATTTCCTGACTCCTCTCTGCAAACAAAATGACTTTGACACTTTATCCTGATATTTTTTCTTTGTGATTTATGCCTATTTTAATTAAATATGTGTAAATAAAGATTAAATTTGGATTCGATTATGGATCACTTTAGCTAATATTTTTGAAATTCTAGTCTAAGATTCAGATTTAACTCATACTTAGTGAATATTTTTGAGGTGCATTATGTATTCAGTTGTTTTTTTTTTATAGATCATTAGTCCAGTAGAAATATGTGATTCACTGATGTAAGTTTAGATTTTTAAAATAGCCATGTTAAAAAGTAAAAAGAAACAATGAAATTAATTTCAATAATATACTTAACCCAATGTATCCAAAATATTATCATTTCAAGATGTGATTATTATAACAATTAATAGTGAGATACTATATTTTACATTCTTTCTTTGTATTAAGTCTTTCCACTCCAGTGTATATTTTATACTGAACAGAGCATCTCAGTGTTCCTTTCTTCCATTGGAGGTAACTTACTTTGAATTAGGGATTTATTAGTTCAATGTGTTTCTTTATATATTTAATATGTATTTATATTTGAGTTTTCCAAATCTTTTTAGTGTTACTTGAGCTGTGAAAATACTAGGATTATTAAATCAGTTGGTGTGAGTGTATTTTTCCTGAACTTCCAACTTTTTATTTCTGGATAGATTAAGTCTTATTTTGACTAAGAAGTAGGGCTGTTTAATTTGAAAGAGCTAATTTAAGAGTTATTAACCAATATTTTGAACTGTTAAGATTTTCATCTTCTAAAAGTCAGAGACCAAGAAAATTTTCAATTATTTTTCTCAGTGAAGTGAAATTCTTAATGTGAGACTTTATTAAATATAGATGTTAATATTCATAAGTGTAGAAGAAGCAAGTGACATTGAAATCCAGAGTGGAAATCTAGGAATATAATTCAAGGACTGGGGATAATGCATATGATGACAGTGATTTTTAAGAATCTACTTTCTAATATCTCTTACTTATGTACAAATGGAAATAGCACTGCTTATGTAATTTGGATGATGAGGAGGACTAGAGTATACGATGTACCTTGACCATCCTGGGTGCTTTATTATCAGCATATCAGATATTTTTCAAATCCTTGTATTTGTGACCTTTGGGTTTAAGTCACTGCCTGAAAGCCAGTTTTTTTTTAATTTTTAATTTTTAATTTTTTTGTATGTGGGTAGTTCCCTGGATGGGATTTGAACTCAGGCCGCAGTGTTGACAGCGCCAGAGCCAAAGCCTTGAGCCGCTACACCACCAGGGAACTCCCAAGCCAGTTTTTTATTAGCTTCTTTTTTAATTGTTGGAGAAGATGATGATGAGTGGAGTATTTTTAATACTGTGAAAGGTGGGCTTCTTGTAGAAGGTAGCACTGTGTTTACTTCTTGATCACTATTCATTTTCCTAAGAGTAGCAGTGATTCTACAAACTAGTATGGCACAGACACCAACCATGAAGAAAGAAGGGTTCATGCTTAACCTTAGTCTATAAAGTGGAATCTTACTTAACTCTGATACATTGACATTTTTGTTTAATAGAATTTGTTTGCCATTTGAAACAAAAACAGTAAATATTCATAATGGAAAATTTATAAGCTTTAAAAGATAAAGAAAAAAATTAACCATGTTTCTATACAGAGAGAACCTTTTTTTTGGATTTAGCATTTTCCCCTGGGTCTGTTTCATTCTTTTTTAGTTGCTTTAGTTCCTCCATAGTATTATAAGCCATAGGTTGGGCAAGAGGTATCAGAGTTAAAAGGAAGGATTTTAAGGAGGATGCTTAGGAGATGATAAACTTTCATTTGAATGTTAAGGGAAAACATTTGAATGTTATGGAAAGTAGCCTCTTAGTTTTTTAACTTCATTTCAAAAGCAGATATACTTTTTACTATGATTATTGCATTCCATGTAAAAATATCTAGGAGTATGTATCTTCAGTTTGACATGGAAAAAGTTGTTTATATTGATAATGATCTTTATGTTGCATTCATTATGAAAAATACTTTCCTTGCTATGGAATTCTTGGTTGACAGGTTTTTGTTTTTTGTTTTATTTTTACTACTTTGAAGTAGTGAACAAAAAGTCATTGTTTTCTGGCTTCCATAGTTTCTAACAAGATCTGCTGTAATTCTTATTTTTGTTCTTAAGTGTGTGTGTAGTATTTTATTTCCTCTCTGGCTGCCTTCAAGCTCTTTGACTTTGATGTGGCTTGGCATGTATGTTTGTTGATTGGATATATCCTGCTTGGGATACCGCAAAGCTTCTTGAATTTGTAGTTTGATATCTTTCATTATTTCTGGGAAAATATCAGTATTTATCTCTTTAAGTATTTTTTCCTGCCCTAGTATCTGTCTTTTCTTCTTCCGAGACTTTACTTACATGTATGTTAGACTACTTTGTGGGGTCCCACAACAGTGGAACAGTGGATGCCCCTTTTTCTTCTTCCCTTTTCCCCCCTCCCTTTGTTTCAGTTTGGATAATTTCAGTTGTGTCTTAAGGTATCTTCAGGTTCATTGATTCTTTCTTCCGGTGAGTCTAGTCTACTGGTGAGGCAATTGCAGAAATGCTTTATCTCTGACATTTTTTCCTAGCATTTCCATTTGACTTTAGAAATACTTTCTATTTCTTTGCTGACATTACCTATGTGTTCATGTATGTTGTCTACCATTTTCACTAAATCCTTTAACATATTAATCATAATAATTAAAATCCCTGTCTGATATTTCCAGCATCCCTGAGTCTATTTATATTGCTTTTTCCTCTATTTTTGTGCCTTCTAATTTTTTAGTAAGTGTTGGTCAGTGTGTGTAGAACAAACTGAGACTGAGGTAAATAGTATTTATGCTTGGAAATGGGCTGTTAAGGTGGGTGTTGGTGAGCTGTTTTGGGTTTTATTATTTTTATCATTACTTTCAATGTACCACAGGATTCAAAGTCTTGTCGTGGTGGCTAATGTTGCCCCGGGTAGAATGCTGTTGCCTGCTACCTGGTGTTAGGATTGTGGTGGAGGCAGTTACCTGGTCCAGCCTCATTTTCATGCAGACCCTGTCCATTTGGGCCTCATAGATCGGGCTTTGGCATTGTTCCCTCTCCTCTTACCTGTGTCAGCCAGTGCTTGCCTTGCATTTGTGGTGGTAGGATTTTCTGCCCCTCCCAGCATTGGGAGACTCTGCTTGGTGTATCGTTGTGGTGTCTTAGGTCCAAGATGGTGTCCTACCCCTCCCTACAGGATTAAAAGGATTTGCTTATCTCTTTATCCTCCCAACAATAGATGTTTGCCAGTGACCTGTTAGCAGGCCAAAATTAATGCACTTTATGCCTCTTTTAACAGGACTGTACAGAAAAATTTGAAAGCCAGCATACTGAGATTTCAGCTAGTCTTGATTGTGACAGCTTGAGATTTCAACATTCTGAAGACTTTGTTCCTACTATAGGCAGTGCTAGCAATTTGAATGATTGCCAAATGAAATATTTTTGTTGAAAGTTCTGTAACACACCTTGAATTTGAAAGAGATATATAATAGTTGAAATATTTGAGGAAGAGAATATAATGTATTTCCAATCCTTGAATTGATCCCTAGACCATCAGAAAGGTAACTGTGTACCACGGCATTTCTTTTTCATATAAATGCTTTCACTGTGTTGTCATTTAATGTATGCTCTTTGTCATCACTGGAATTATATACCATTGAATAGTATTTTTGTTTTTCATGGGACTTTCTGGCAGAATTTTACTTGATTATAATACAGAAAATATATTTTTTTAAAGATGTTTGTTTTCTGCTAAAGAAAAATTGTTCATTTTTTTTTCTACTTTAATGACAGTAAGTTCAGTAAGTTTTAAGCTACATTCTTGGCTCAAATGTTCTGATCCACTTCAGTTTAGGTACTGAAGGTATCAATTCCTTCTTTTTGATCGACTCCTTTATTTTCCCTCAAGTGTCTAGTATTATTTAAGGCCACCACTGTCTCAGAGTTGTTGTGGATTAGGGCAGATAAAAAGAATTGCAGCAGATCTTTTGAGACTAGATAGATGTCTTACAGTCTTCAGATATTTTGATAATTTACTGAGAAAATGAAGGGAGGATCATGATAATATGAGAGTAAAAGCCTGGCCATCAAATGGGACAGCAGTTTCTAGCAGATTTTATTTAATTGGGATTAGATTATATTACATTTATATATGCATTTATCTTTTTAACAGTGCAATTTTACCTTCATACATGATTTTGGCTTGTAAACCTCTAGTCCCCCAAATCGTCATGATTCAGGTCTTGCCTGAGTCTGAATCTGCAGTTACTTGAAATTTAGCATTGTTACCAGTGTAAGTACAATTACACACCATTCACATGTATAATGCAAACTGGCAGGCTTAGCCCCCAGCTGTGTTAAGTGCCCTGGAAAGAAGTTTTTCACACATTTAAATTGAGTTGTTTTCTTTCATTAAAGTCCTCAATATTATTGGCCTGGACTGTAGTAATTGAATCACAGCTGAACTTGAATTAGCCCAAACTAAAAAAAATTCTATTGTTTGACCTGGCAGGAAATTTGTTCTATATCTAGGTGCTAACTGCTTAAAGTGTTGAAACATTAGGTATGGGAAAGCATATTAAATAATGACAGGTTTATTTAAAAAGTAGCAAGTTTAACTTTGTAACTCATTTTCTAACCAGTTTATGACATTCCCCTGCAATGCCATTCTCCTTTCACTTTGTGCTTCATAGTGTCAAAAGCTCATCTAAATTTTTCATCCTTTCAAATTGAAATATAGCTTTATTAAGCTTCTCTCTAATCCTTATATTAATTGTTTATAAGCACATGGATTTATTCCGGGGTAGGGGGGAGAAGATGGTGGCCACAGACTTCATTGGAACAGCAGCTCAAGTTAACTGGGTTGAATCTCTGCTCTGACTCTCACTAGCTGTGTAACCTTGGGAAAGCCACCTGACCTCTGTTCCTCAGCTCCCTAATTTGTAAAATAGGTTTAATAATGACACCTATTTCACAAGTTCTTTTGAGTCTTAAATAGCAAGTACATGTGCATGCTTAGCATGGAGCCCAGGGAGTGCTCAGTAGTGTCTGCTGTTATTGTTGTGTTTAATTTATCTTTCTTACCCCAAATGCCCTGCCATTTTTCTCCAAAGCAGCGTGCATATCTCTCTCTCTCTCTCTCTCTGTCTCTCTCTCTGCCTCTTGTTACCTTTAGCATCCTATTTAATGCTAGGAGTAGACTGAGGTATAGCAATTAACCTTTGGTTTTTATAATATGGGTACATGTTCTTTTTGAGCTTCAAATTTTAGAATGTGAAACGTCTACCCCCAACCCACCCTTCCAGTTTTTATGCTACTCACCTAATTCTGAGCTGGGGCATTGTAGGAGTTCAAATTGATGGAGTGGTTATCAGTGATCACTTAAGTATTAGGAATATCTAGACGATCCCTGGGGTATCCAACTTAGAATACTCCTATTGTTACTCATCTGTGTGACACATTAAAGGATGGGCCTGATACAATAGTCCCCCTTTATCTGTGGGACATACGTTATAAGACTCTTCAGTAGATGCCTGAAACCGTGGGTACTACCAAACCCTATAATTATATGTACACACTATATTTTTTCCTATACACACATACCCACCTATGATAAAGTTTAATTTATAAATTAGGCACACTAAGAGATGAATAATAATAACTAATAGAATAATAAAATAGAACAGTTATTACAGTTACTCTAATAAAAATTATGTGAATGTGGCATTTAAGTCAAGGGTTACTCGAACACAAGAATTGTGATATCACCACAGTAGATCTTCATACTGCCTATGCAGGATGGATATACTGGACAAAGGGATGGTTTATGTTTCAGGCGGGACTCTCACAATATGGTCAATAGACTGTTCCAGGTATTTTCTTGTACCTGTTTTTGTGTTTCCTTTATTTAGAATGCCTCTTGGTCTTTTTTTTGTTTGTTTGTTTTGTTTTTGTAGTATGTGGGTAGCTCGCTGGCTGGGAATCGAACCCAGGCCGCAGCGCTGACAGTGCCAGCTCTGAAGCCTTAAGCCACTACACCATCAGGGAACTCCCACCCTCTTGGTCTTTTACTTCTCAGTCTTATCTTTCTCTGCAAACCATGTCAACCCTTTCATCATTGTGTGGGGTGGTTCCTGATCATTCCAGGTAACAAATATTTTTTTATTTTCTGAATTCCTATAGTCATTGAGGTCACTGATTGGTATTCTTTAAAAAACTTCTTGAATAGTTACCTATTATAGCCACATATTACCTAATGAAATTGTAAGCTCTTTGAGACTAAGACTGTGATTCGTGGTATTAGATAATGCTTTGTACAGATGTGCATTTAATAATTCCTTTTCATCCTTTTGTATCTTCGTTGCCTAGTATATGCTTTATCCATAATAGGTATTCACTGTTAAGCCTTTACAGATTACTGTGTGGTCACTTTGCTAACATTCAGGATAGATGTCTATCACAGTTCAATATGAGATTGAGATTTGATAACTTCTAAATGCAAAAACCTTTTTTCCCCTAAAATGTAATTCATGTAAATATTTTACTTGCAGATTACTTTGTGGCTTTGTTCATATCACATATGTATGAGAATGTCTGAATCCCCTTTTCCTTTTAAACTTTTGTTTTGCAGTTTTAAATTTGTTTATTATTTGCATATTTGAAGATTAAAGCCATAGGATGAAAAGGTTATTTACAGAGATGTTGACATACTGTTAACTGGTTTTATATATAAGCTCCAAGAGGGGGACTTCGTGTTGTAAATCTTTGTATTCCCTGGTCCTATACACAATATCTGGCATGAAGCAGGCTCTTAATAAATATTTATTGAATGAATGAGGGAGTGAATGGATGAACAAATCTTATAGAACTGGAAGTGGAGTTCCCTGATGGTGTGGTGGCTTGGGGCTTCGGTGCTGGCGCTGTCGGCATTGCGGCCTGGGTTCTATTCCCAGCCAGGGAGCTACCCACATACCAAAAAAAAAAAAAAAGAACTGGAAGTATTTATGCTCTTCTCTGTAGCTCTGCATTGCATTCAAGCTTTATATGAGCTGAGGAATGTCTTATTGTTATCTTTTTCATTCCTTGGTATGTGGGAAGACCAAATGAATAATGGGTTTCCAGGATAGAACTCAGAATTCAGCATATGTCCTGTTTTCTGATTATGTTATTATGGATAGGACTGAAGGTCAGATAGGGTAGACTGGGATGATGTTTTCAATGTTGTCAGTTAAAGGGGCTTGACAAATGACAGGATCAAACTGGAGGTGGGAGGGAGGAAGTAGTGTTCTGGAATTAGAAAAGCTTAACTAACATGTAGTGGAGTGGGCAGGTGTGAGCTGGTGTGGAGGAGCTTTGGAAATGAGGTGTGGATAACTTCCAGTGACTTTTTTTTTTCTGGACTCTAAAACAGAATTGAGTGATCAGGTCAGGATCTGTCTCAGGAGTGACATTTTTCTTTTTATATTAGAGCCACAATTAGAGTACCTACCAAGAAGAAGGAAACACTGATAAAGAGGAATTTGTCTCCTTTTATTTTGACCCTAATCTTAGAGTGTATTTTAGAATTCATCTTGTCAGTTTTTCCAATTTTAAAACCTCACTTTTGTTTTCTAGCTACCTATAAACTCCCTTGAGAAATAAAGTAAGTGACTCTCAGGCTGATTGGTTGTGAGGACTAGCCATGGCTATCGTGGAGGAGCTGTTGTGTGTCTATACTATGAAGCAGGATTGATTTATTAATAGCAGGGCTCTGGTGCCTTCCCAGTGTGCTCTTGGGGTGTATTGTTTGTGGAGGTGGTTGGGTCGTGCTCGGATGTGGTCTAAAGCTGTCCACCAGGTGTGTGGGTTCTGGTGCCTCTTTTGGGAGGGATTCTGTTGCAGGCTAAAATAAGCAGCTGCCGGTGCCCTGCCCAGGTTAAGTTGGATGAGCTACAAAGTGATCTGGGAATGGCTAAGCTAAAAATTGAGGCTGGCTGCCACTAGTGTCAGGCTTGGGGATGCTTAGCAAAAGGTATGGGGCATGCCGAGACCAGATGCTCTTTTTCGGGTTTGTGAACCTTTGAGAGATTTTAGGAAAGTCTGTGGAATAAGCCACGACAGGCCATTTGTGTGGAAAAGCCACTGGAAGCAGCATGGGTAGGCCTGCAAATTGGGTATGGCAGGGTCTCCGGGAATCACCAGGGCAGGGCAAATGGTGTTAGCCAGTTGATGGACACTCAGATGTGGCACCTGCCTGCATCTGCACTCTGTGTGGAGGTTGAGGCTCAACAAAGGAACAATGGCCTCTGCCAGCACCTCTCTGGGATGAAGCTGCCCTTCTAGCTCTTGCCCTGAAGCCAGACAATACATTTCCTTCCTGTATGTCCCTGATCGCCTTTTAAGCTGCTGCCCCAGCTCTGGAACTGAAGAGTGAATGAGTCTGTCAGTAAGTTCCTGTGTGGGGCCTTTAACAGGAATGGCTGGGAGTCTAGATATCCTGTGTCTCATTCAGCCACAGTCTCTGCTGGTTTTCACAGCCAGATGTTATGAGGACTTTTCTCCTCAGCGCTGGAATCTTGAACTGCGGAAGAGAGGCTGATGTGGGACTGGGACCACTTGTTTCTGTTGGGGGACCTCTGCAGCCTTCCTGATTTTTAACCACCACACTTGGATGTGGAAGCAGCCCATTTGTGTCTCTGCCCCTAACAGTCTCGGCGTGGCTTCTTTTCTATGTCTTTAGTTATAGGATATCTGTTCAACTAATCTTTAAGTGATTCTTAATGATTGTTTTGTAGTTCAGTTGTAAGTTTGATACTGTTGTGAGAGCAGGCAAGCACGGCATTTTTCTACTTTGCCATCTTGATCGGAATCCTAATTTGATAGGCTTTTGGTGATGCTCTTGGCCTTAAAGAAGTTATTTCTGGATTTGCTGCATGGTAGGGATTGTAGTCTTGAAAATGTACAAATGATGGTCAGTCACTTTGAAATTCAACATTGCACTTTCAGCTAATGATAACCTGAATGGGGCCAAATTAGTTCAGGCTATTATTAGGGAAATTCCATATTCTATTAGAGTTTCATTAATAATACAGAGTTGAAATTGAACAGTTGATTCTTAGGATTGGGAAGAAATATATTAAATTGTTAATAGTGATTATCACTGGCTTATAGTTGAATGATTTTAAGTTTTTTCTTTATAGTCTTTTATTTTAAAAATTTCACAAAATATTATAATGAAGTTATTTTTGAAATATAGTAATGAATAGTAGGAAATACATGATTTATAAGCAAAAGGTAGTAATTGTGTGTATATCATTTTTTTTATTTATTTATTTATTTATTTATTTATTTATTTATTTATTTATTTATTTATGGTTCCCTGGCTGGGAATCGAACCCAGGCCACAGAACCCAGGCCACGGCGTTGAGAGCTCCGAAGCCTAGCCCCTACACCACCAAGGAATCCCTATTATGTTAATTTTTTAAGAAAATACATGCATAGGAGAAAGGACTGACTGGAAGACAAAATATAAAATTGGTAGGAGTAGCCTAGGGAGATTTTTAGTTTTAAAATTTCTGTTTTAAAATTTCTTTATTTATAAAGTTTTGGTAATGTGCATATATTATGAAATCATAAAAGAAGAATTAGTGGCTGCTTTCTTCGTGCATTTCTAAGACGTGGTTTGTTTAGTTGACAAGTTGAGAACAACTAAAGACGCTTAATTAAATGTCACAGTTTAAGCCACAGTAGTCTATCTTTCCCATTTTCTATCTGGTTATGAAAGATACATGATGTGTAGGGTAAGGGAGTAAGAGAAGATTGATTGCTATTGCTTCATTGGGCTAGTGGATAGATGATGGTGCTATTAACTGTGAACAGCCAGAATAGGGAAGTGCTTTAGGGATAAATAGTAGAGTTGTATAGCTTATAGCCGTATTTGAGTGTGGCACATTTCAGTAAGACATGCTTAACAGTAAGACATTTTATCACAGCAATGGGGTTAAGTTTCAGATCTGTGAGTCATAACTATAGATGGCAGGCATACTGAAGCATGGTAAGTGCTAAGTACATTAAGTATTAAAGAATTTTGATACGTGAACATTGAGGGAAGGAACTGCTGTTCACAAATTGTCTTTTCATCAAAATTTGGTGTATCACAATTGTTCTGAATAGTGTCAACTTAAAGATTGGAAGGCACTGAACTGGTTTGTAATGGCTAATGTACCCATGCGTGTTATAGTTAGGATTCATTGTAAAGCAAGCTAAAAAGGTTTCATCTCCTGACTTGGGTTAAGGTGAAAAAGTTGTTTCACAAGGCCAAATGGAAATGTGAAAGTGTGCTCAGGTGGTATTTTTTATATATTATGTCAAATGTTAGGTCCAAAGCTAAGTTTTCACATTTCTTGAAATTTAATTGTGTCACAGCATATGTGTGCATTCATAAATTGAGGAAATGGAACATATGAGCACTGTCGGAAAGTATCCAACCATGTAATATGAAAAATAGAGGCATTTATGGCTGGAGTTTTTCTGGACAGCTCTCGTATTTACTGAAGACTGCATGTATAGTGTATTAGATTTTTGTTCATTGGTGTGCTATTGTTACTTTATGATTTGACCTAATTTTATTTATAAAGGAGTTATTACTGTAACAGATTTAATAATATGCATCTGAAAGGAAATGGGGGAAATGAAGATGGACTACACTGAGAAGTAGTTATAAAGATTAATAGATTATATAATTTGTCAAAGTGACAATATGATTTATCTAGTATGTATATTTTAATTGACTCCATTGTGTGAAATTAAATGTTAAAAATGGTCTTTACAGATGGAGTATCAAATAGTTCTGTTAAAACTTGGTACACTTACTTTGTCTGTTTTATAACTTGTCTCTCATCTAACAGTTTTCCTAATTATGATTATATTTAGAAATTTCATTTTTCCTAAACCTATAGTGATCTGACATTTTAGGTAATTTTAGAACAGTCACAATGATTAATTATAGAAGCAGTTTTTAAGAGTTGTTAAAAATGATAGTGTATGTGTAGAAAATTTATGGGAAGATACATAAGAAACTTGGCAGTCGTTACCTTTGGGAGAAAAAGATTGGAAGATGGAAGGTACTACCTTACTACCTTAAGGATGTATTCTACCTTACATCCTTCTGTACTGGTACTTCCTACTTTATATCCTCTGTACCATTTGAAAAAAATTTTTAGCAGTGATCTTAGAAAAGCTAGTTATAGTTAATAGCATAGGACATCTGCAGATCTGCAGGCTGTAGTTTTCGCCGTAGGTTTCTTTGTCCTATTTTCAAAATATGTAATACTAACTTTTTCCTTTTCTTTAGCAAATAAATTTATCTGCTGTTCTTTGTTTTTGTTATATCCATTTATTCTTATAGAAATAGTTTCATTTCAGAAGTCAGTATGGTTTCCAGAAAATTGTTTAGAGCCCCTTTGGGACAAGTAGATTTCTTCATTTGCAAATTATGACCCAGTAAAAATGAGGTTGCAATTTCTTCATGAATTTGGTTTTTTGTTCTCTGCTGTCATTATGAAGGAAATTTAGCTCTGTGACCTTCAGCATGTTACTCAGTTTCTCTGAGTCTTTTCTCTTTAGGTAGACATTCTTTTTTATAAGATTTTTCTCCCAGAACTCTTCCAAATCTCCAATTTTACAATTTCATACTACCCATTTCAACTCAAAAGATGGAATTCATTAATTCTTAACAGAGTGTTAAAGCAAAATTTCTAGTTAGACAATAGCTATATAACCTTCAGAATAAATTTTAATTATTAAAATGCATTTGCAAACTGATTTATCTCATAAATGAATTCTAATGTAGTAGTGCCTAAAGTCAGCCATATGCATATATAAAATCTTAATCGTGGAGTGGAATTTTGAAATGAAAATTTCCAGTGATGAAGACATATTATCTCTCTGAATGTGTGTGTGTGTGTGTGTGTGTGTGTGTGTTTGTGTTTAAAGTAAATCAAAATTCCTATTTTTAATCTAAATTCTAGAGAATGAGCCTTTGTTTAGAATCTCAAAGGAAATGGTATCTTAAGTCAACGGTAGATTCATAGATAATTATACAATGGGTTATCAATCATATTTAATTAAATGATGACAACTTCTTCACTAACTTTCCTTCAATTGGTTAAGTTATAGCAGTAAAGAAAATGGTTATGATCCACACCCTGGGGGTTTATTAATTTCAGAGCAAGTATAGTGTACTGAAATGTGAGGCCTCTGTGGTGATCCTATGTTGAACCTTTAGCTGCTGTTGCCTTCTTTTAGAGAACCTCCTTAGATTACTTGGCCTTTTGAAAAACATTAGAACAAAAAAATGCAATGTCTTTTCTATTTTACATTTTTCTGATATCTCCTCTAGCAAAAGAGATGGGATTATCATTGCTGGAGTCCAAATTGGAAGCCAAAAGACTTTATTTTCACCATAGTTTTCTGAATGAACTAGTTTGAAAGGGTCAGTGTGAAATATAAAAGCAGTTTTGAATTGTGTTTAATAGTTAAGTGAGATGTAGTGTAAGCAGGGCACATGGATCCTTTTTGCTGGTCTGTGTTAATAGACAAAGACTGGGTAGCTGCATACTTAGGAAAGTTTTTCTGTGTCCTTGCAATCTTTGTCCTTATTGTAACCAGGCAGCTGAGGAGATGTCCCCTAAAGAGGCAGAACTCTCCATCCTCCCTCTTCTCTTGCCTTTTTTTTTTTTAAACTATATGCTGGGACATTCAATGGCCTTGCATTGACCAGAAAGACAAAGAGTGCTTTCATACCCAGGGTTTAGCCATAGCCAGTGTGCTAGGCCTTTGTTAGGGCTTGCACTAGCCCTTTCTCTTTCACCACCCCAGTCTCATTGTTCATACTTTGCAGCAGCAACAGTATCATTTTTCAGAATTTTATCTCCTTACCTAAAAAGAGTTGCAAAAGAAAATCCAGTTTCTTCTAGTAAGGAATGCAAAGAAAAGCAAACCTTAATTTTCTCTTGTGTTTTTTGATAAAGTGTGCCCTATTATAGCTAAGTGCTATAGTGCGAGACTTGCTCTTGTTGAAATTATTCTCTGTAACTTAAAAAGTAAAGTCGAATGAACTTTATTTACTTTTTGTATGGCTGTATCCCATCTAACTCATTGTTGGTGCTTAGTACTCATTCATGAAATCCAGACAAGAATCTTTTCACCAGTGTGAGATGAATTTTAAATTATTCAATGTTTTTATGTTTTATTAGGGAATATGAAGTGGAGAATTTAGACAGTTATGTGGATTATTCAAAGAATGTCTTTTGCCTCAGGTAACAGGCAGAAGTTAATAGTGTTGGCCTTTGTCCTGTATTTTACTTATGTAGACGTAAACCATCAAGATGAAATAAGCAAAAGTTATTTTTAAAGACATGTTACATTTGTATATATACACTATCAGATAGAGCTGAACTATATTACAGTATTTTTAATATGCACTATTCAAGAGTTCTGTGTTGTCATTTTTTTTTTTTTTTTTTTTTTTTGTGGATCCCTGGCTGGGAATCAAATCCAGGCCGCAGTGTTGAGAGCACCAAAGTCTAGCCACTACACCACCAGGGAACCCCTTGTATTTGTATTCTTAAGACATTTTGGAGGATTTTGTTGAACCTTGATTGTTTTAATCTATGTCTTGTGAAAGTTTATGATTTTTTTATTCCTTCATCTGTTACAAACTTTTTTCCTAGACAATTCATTTGTTAAGGTAAAGTTAGTGGGTGTCACAGTTCCTTACCCTTGACACTACATTGTCTCCTGAAAAGTATTATGTTTCCATTGTAACTTCTATTTAATAATGTTAGTATTAAATATATACAGTCATGTACCATGTTTCAAGGTCAGTGTTGCACCATATACATGATGGGGGCCCTATAAGATTATAAAGGAACTGAAAAATTGCTATTGCCTCATGATGTCATAGATGTCCTCATGTGATGCTGGTGTGAACAAACCCACTGTCCTGTCAGTTGTATAAAAGTGCAGCACATACAATTATATGACAATTAATGTACATAATACTTGACAGTGATAACAAGTGACTGTGTTACTGGTGTATATTTTACTATACTATACTTTTAATTGTTATGTTAGAGTATAATCTTTCTACTTATAAAAAAAAGTTTACTGTGAAATAGTAGGCTGTGTTATGCCAGTAGCAGCCTCGTGTTTACCATGTCTCTTGATAGCATCCTTTTCTCTTATGCTTGATTTAATCTTGTTTTGTTCATCATGGCCTTAAGTGTACAAAGTCCACTGCTAATGTTGCCAGTAAGAGGCCATGTTGAGTGATTACCTAGAAACAAAATTAAAAGTGAATGAATAAAGTCTATGAAGGTAGAAAGTCAGTGATCATTGTTGCTCGCTGGGTGTGTCTCATTCCACCGTGACTGTGATCTTGAAGAACAAGAACAGAATGAAAGCTGGTGAAGGATCTGCTTCATTGACGGCAGTGAGACTAAAACTTTTGATGGGGGCCTGTATCAAACAGGGAGAAACTTCTGACTGCTTGGATTGAAGACCAGACACAGAAACATATCCCTGTGAGCATCTTAATAATGACATCCAAAGCAAAAAATTTGTTTTTTTTTTTTTTTTTTTTCAAAAAATTTGTTTACATGTTGAAAGAAAAGACTGGACCCGACTTTGATCTTTGATGTTGATTTTTCTGCTAGCTCTGATTGGTTTAAATTATTCAGGTCTCAGTGCTTATGTGAAGGCAGCTGAAGAATTTTTTGGAAACTCTAGATAAGCTGATTGTGGAGGAAAATTACTTCCCAAAGCAAGGTTTTTGTTTTTGTTTTTGTTTTAATAGGGAGAAACCTCCCTAATCTGGAGACGGATACCTAAAGGAACTTTCATCTATAAGGAGACCAAGTCCAGTGCCAGGTTTCAAGGCTTTTAAGGACAGGATAATAGTTTTGCTTGGGGGCAGTATTGCACACTACAAATTAAAAATGTTTGTGATTTGGCACAGTGAGAACCCCAGGTTCTTCAAGCATATCACCAAGCACACACTCAGCATGTACTAGGGGAGCAAGAAGTCATGGATGACCCAGGCCCTCTCGCAAGACGCCCTCCTCAATTGCTATGCCAGTGAAATGGAGAACTACTGTTTGGAGAATCATACACCTTTCAAGATTTTGCTTATTGTTGATAATGCTCCTGGACATCCTCTTTTCATTGGTGATCTTCATTCTGGTATTGACTTGGTGCTTCTCTCTCCATATACCACCTCTTTGATCAAACCGTTGGATCAAGAAGTTACGGTTTTAAGGCCTACTACCTGTGGAGGACCTTTACCCAGGCTGTTGCTGCAACTGAGGAAGACACTGATGCAATTCTGGGAGGATTACAACATCTATGACTTCATCAAGAATCTTGATTGGGCTTGAGGGTAATACCACCAAGGAGTGTACGAATGGCATCTGGAAGGAGATACTGATAGGTTTGTCCATGAATTCAAAGGATTTTCCAAGGATGAGGAGTATGTAAAAGTCAACAAGGCTGTGGCTAGGATGGCAAACAACTTTAACCTGGGTGTGGGTGAGGATGACAGTGAGCTCCTAGACGTGGTTCCTGCGGAAATGACTAATGAGGTGTTGGAACTGAAACAGGAACATACAGCTGAAGAGGAGGCAAGAGAAGAGAAAACTGTAGAAGAGAAAGAAGAACTCCCAAGAAAATTCACAGTGAAGATTTGATAGGAGCTTTTGTAGGCCTTAATAAGTTCCTTAAAAAGTTTGAAACATGGACCCCCAGCACCTGCATGAAAAATGTTCATGGTGCAAATCTGTGATAAAAAAGGAAAGAAACCAAGTAAACCACCATGGATGTAATTCTGAAAAGAGGGACACTGCCTCAAGAAGAGCCTCTGGCAGGTCCTTCAGGAGGTGTTCCAGAAGACATTGTCGTCAATGGAGATGACAGCTCCATGCATGTTATTGCCCCTGAAAACCTTCCAGTAGGGAGAGTGCAAGATTCTTGATGCAGTCATGATACAGTTATTTGTGTACTGACTAAACACTCCCTCCCAGACAGCGCCCTGTGAGCTGGTGCATTGTCGTGATGCAAGAGCCATGGGTTATTGGTGAGAAGTTCAGGTCGTTTTCGTCTTTTTCACGCAGCCTTTTCAGCACTTCCAAATAGTAAACTTGGTTGACTGCCCAGTTGGTACAGATTGATAATGAACAAACAGATATCAAAAAAGGTTAGCAACATTGTTTTGACTCTTGATTTGGACTGATGGAATTTTTTGATTGTGGAGAATTGGCTCAGTTCCATTGTGCACTTTGACACTTTGTTTCGGGGTCGTATTGGTACACTCACTTTTCATCACCAGTGATAACGGCCCAAAACATCGTCTTGCCTCTCCAAAAGATCTTAGCAAACTTTGACTCTCTTTTGCTTTTGTGCATTGGCGAGCTCCTTCGGGACCAGTTTTGCACACACCTTTCTCTTGCCATAATTTTCACTTAAGATTTTTCTAACTGTTTCTCAACCAGTGTTTACTTGGTCTGCTAGTAAGACCAAGTTTACTTGATCTCACAGTAAGCTGATGATTTTGACACACATTCCAACAAATTTTTACAATGTTTTCATCAGTTCTGCTTACTGGACATTCTGACCTCTCTTCATCAATGATGCTTTCTCTCCCTTCAGAAAAACGTTTAATCCATTTGTACACTGCTGTTTTCTTCGTGGCATTATCCCCATAAACTTGGACTAATATGTCCCTGATTTCACTTCTACTCTTGCTAAGTTTAACAAGAAATTTAATGTTTGTTCATTGTTCTAATTCAAGCTCCGACATTCTTGCGACAGCACACTAAAACACGCAAGAACAACGAGTGCTGCTCAGCAAGACACCGCCACACGTTGATGGGAACATAGCTATGAGACACAGATATACCAAGGTTATGAAACCTTACTGAGTTGTTTGTCCAGTGCTGCCAGTGTAAGCGCACAGTCACAAATTCGTGAACTTAATTGTCAGACCTCGTATCCCATATGTTAAAGGGAACATAGCTATTTCCAAAGCAACTGTATATTAAATAGTGCTTCTTTTTTGTAATCATGTATACTGTCTTTGTGAAATAGAATATAGTTTTGAAATTCTGCCTTGTCCTTACATTACGATTTATTTTCCTATTTCACTATCAAGATCTATATAGAAGGAGAAAGTGGACAATGCCCTACCTAAATTGACTGACATTACCATATTGCCTGCCCTAGAGCTTAAATGAGGCAATGCAGAAAAAGATCTTTTTCATTTGTTTTCATCTGAAATCAGTTGCCTGTGTCTTCTCTAAAACAGTATTTGTGCAATGGGGTTTGTACTCTTGCTTTTCCTTTCAATGAGGCATCAGCATAGTATTATAGTAGCTTTCCTAGCAGTGAAGTGGGACAAAGTTTAGGAACATTTGTTGGGAGTTATAAATGAAACATTAGGGTTTCAGCAAATTGGAGGAATATTTCTGTTGACCTTCACTACTCGCTTTCTAATTTGTCAAAATCTACCTTTTGAGTAGGTACTTGACTACAAGTCAAACCCAGCATCAGATATGATTGCCATAGATCAAAAACTTTCCTGATGAGAAGTTATCTTTCATGAAATTTCAATGAACATTTGTATTTAAAAAATTATTGGTCCCCTCTTTCCTTCATGGTATAAGTAGGAAATAGTCTCATATCTTTATGTAATCTCATAGATCCTGGATTTCTCTGGAAATTTGGTTGCTGAAACTTTTTCATCTGCCTAACTGACATTTAATGTGGAGAGTATGTAGTGAAGTATGTTGATAATCAATTTAGAGTCTATTGTGCTTTAATGCTCTTTATCTTTCAAGTTTTATTTAATTCTGACATTTATCTTATTCATACTTTATTAGGAAAAGAAAGTGGGGAATTAGAAATTTTTTGATATTTTGACTTAGAGTCTTAATACAGTTATATATCATTTGTTTAATCTTGTTAATGATTTTGCTTGTATTTCCTAATGATACAAATCATAACAATTTAAACCATGTAAGTGTCAAGTGGGTATGCTACTGTATTTCAGTCATGAGATTTAAAAAATAAAAACATGTTCTGGAGCATTGCACATGCATATTACACTGCTCATTGATTGAATTAGAATTTTAAGTGGTGCTGTGAGAAGCTATTTGCTTGTTACCTTGAGCTCAAACAAAAATAAACATCCAGTGATTTATGCTGGAGCTACAAAGCTTGGTGAGAGCTAGTAATAACCTTAATGGTCAGCAGAATTAGGAGGAAGTGTGCTATAATGTCAAAGCTTTATGTGCATATCATTTCTTTCAATTCACCCGTTTTTGGAGAAAATAACTAACAGTACCTATCTCATACTGATTTATCTAGGCTTTTTTATTGGGTAGGGTGATAACCAGCTTAGTTGTCTGTCTATAATAGTGAGTGTTCATTTGCCATTGGGAAGATGATTCAACTTGGGCCAAGAATTTGGGACTTTTAGTTTCAGAGTGACCCTTCGTTGACTCATGAGATGATCTACTAATGTAGTTCTGTCCTATATATAGGGGCAACCATATTTATACCAGGAGGTTGTGATACTCTTTTTCTTTTTCTTTTCCCCTCACTATAGCTGAAAATATTCTGCCCTTAGTCACACTGATTTAATAGGAAGAGTGTGTCCTTTAGAATACAGAGAGTCCAGGCCTGGCCACTTAACTTAGCCTTGTTTACTTGGGCAAGTTGCTTCATTTCACTAAGCCTCAGTTTATAGGAGTACTATAAAATGGTTCGGTGAAGACAACATGGTTGGTTATGCTTATAGCATGCTTTAGATTCAGATCTCTTGACTTATATTTTTTAGTTTTCTTTTTATAGGACTGTGATTTTGTTTTAAAATAATTATCTTTTATCCAAATGTTCTTTTAAGCAACAGTTAATTTATCAATCTACAATATTCTGTTAGTTAACAAGTGAAATAAATGAAATCAATGTTATATGTGGCCAAGGAGAGAGAATGTTTGATATGGGACTATTGGTGAAATATATTATTGTCTCTTTATAAATCTTGTGATTATAGTAATGTTGTTTGCCAGTAAAGTAATTAATAGAAATAGGAGCCCTTGCCTTCCCTTGTAATGTTAAGTGGAGTGGCTCAGCTTTTGGGTCATAGTACTGATAATTCATTTGAGAATTTATTCTCACATAATGAGAATTAGCCTTAGCTAGAAAAAGCAATAGCAGCTGGTTTTGCAGAACAATGAATGGCCTCATATTTTCTACCATTCATATGAAGACAATGCAGAACTATAATTCAAATAGTTTTATTTTAGCCAATGGTAATCTTATTTCTGAAAATTGACAAGTTAATATGAAAGACTTTTGTCCTGAAATTTATTATTAGGCTTATGTTTTCTACATTGCAAACATATATAGTTTGGATGAAACATTTTCATTTAAATGACATAACTTTAGTTTTTTTATTTCTCAGTGTGCTTCATGTATAGGGGATGATGGCAATGCATTGTACTGTTGTCTGAGGTTGCTAGTTTAAAGAACTGTCTAGAGACTGGTACAGATGTAAATTTCAAAGACTAAAGCATAGGGATTTTTTTGTTGTTATTGTTTTGTGTTCCTTCTCTTGCCTCAGTTAGCTGTTGAAGAATTTTACTTCTAATCTGCAACTTGTGGTCATTTGTATAAAATTATTATTTGTAGCTGTCAGTCTTCCAGACTGTTTCATTGAATAAAAAAGGAACATGATAGGAGAAATATTAAATATGTCAGGGTGAGGGAAGGATTCTATCTCGTTCATAGTAAAACATTTAGTCATTTTTTTAAAAATACACTTAAATCATACAAATTGTTTATTGTAGAAAAAGTACATAATACAGTTATGTAATCCTACCATCCAGATATAATTGCTATTGATGTTTTGGTGCCTGTCTCTTGGTTGTCATTCTTAAAGAAGTGAAAATATCTATTACCTTACCAAGTGGGAGAGCTTACTTGTTACATTTTTCAGTTTTAAAGCTGAATAAAATGAGAATCTTTTGTTTTTTAACAGAATAACCTGACAACATGCTGAAACATTTTAAACTAAATTATATTGGAGAGCTGTTTTTAAAAAAATGGGGAGTTGGTGGATGGATATGAGGGAAAGTAGCAACTAAGTAGGAAAATAAGGAAAAATTGTATTCGCTATTTCCATGTAGTTAGCAGAACAGACGGCCTTTGTCAGCAATTTCTAGGTTGATGAATTAGTCTTATCTTTCTGAATATCCTGCTTATATTTCTTCAGTCTCTTTCTCTAGAAAGTAAAGGTGGTAGAGTCTCATCATAGGCCTAAAGTTGAGAGTCGTATTGTGTAATTTTATTTGTTTTGAGTTTCCAAGGAATGTTTATCATGGGACTCACTTTTAGAGAGCTTGAGCTAATCATAGGAAATTTGAAATGCTTTGTTTTCCAGTTTCTATGAAGAAGTACATGTGTAACCCCACTAATTGGGTGACAAACTTTGGGTCATTGACAGAATTTTGTGATGGTAATTCTCTTACTGCTAAAATAATCATTTTTTAGTTCGCTTGACCTTAACTCGCTCTTCTAGAATTCCCAGAGGACCTGTGCAGCAGCCTCTCGAGGATCGAATCTTCACTCCTACTGTCTCAGCAGTGTACAGCACGGTGAGTAACTCACAGTTGTTTGTCATTTTGGGTATCTGTTTTTGCATGTGAGCCTTTGGTATTAACAGACAGTGTTTGTTTGATTGGCATGTGATAAAAAAAGCTTTAATAAAATCCTGAATAAAATTAAATGTGTATAGTATAATAAGGTAAATAGGCTCTTTCCCCCATCATCTTAATTTAAGAAGTGTTGATGAAACAAATATTTCAAGATAGATTGGCTCGTATACTTTTCCCTTCTTTCATATAAATATTCACCTCTGGCCTTTATTGTGATTTCCTTTTAGGACACTGAGTTTTAATTTTCTTTTTGGAATCTTAAAATTTTACTTTTTTTAACTTAAAATTTTTTTACTTCACTTTTTTCCTTCTCAGAGTACATATAAAAATGTAAAAAGTTTGGAAAAGAGAACATTGGTTTTAATGGGAGGAAATTTAATTTTTTACATTAGATGATTGATTCAAATTTATAAATGAAGGGAAATTTAAAAGTTAGAGGATGAACATAATTCAATTAAAAGCAGGTTTTTAGCTCTCTTACAGTGAGTCTGAGAAAATTTGTAGAGAATTTGGGAGTCAGATACATCTTTTTAATATTTTAGTTCATCTACTGTTTATTCCTAGACATATGACAGGGTGCTTTAAAGAAACTCTGAGTAAATAAATAGTTGTTTTCTAGGGTTATATGATAAAGCAATGATTCTTTTCCTTTTGGGATATGAATTAATTTTAGAATCTTAAAATGATTACAGTGCTTTCTCCTCAAAAAAGAGCATATACTCAGTGTTTACATATCATTTCAGAATTTCACAGATGTCTATTAGGCCACTCCTAGGTCCCACCCAGGTTAAGAGCCTTTGATTAGAGATCTGAAGGTCCTATTTTTATATGGGAAAGGAAGAAGTCCCTTTAACATTGAGTTGGAAGGTATAAGAGTTCTCTAAGCAAAGAAGGGAAGAAAAAGCCTAGAAAGTGAAGATTTAGAGGCATGGTTAATGAAATTGTAGTAGTCAGCCCAGTGTGGCATGTGCGCTAGGTTTTTATAGCAGAAGTAGCAAAGAAATAGGTTGGTATTGAAGGTTTTAACATCATCCTAAAGAGTTACAACTTTATCATGCAGGTAATGAATAAGATGATTCTTTTTCTTTTCTTTTAATTCATTTTTATTGTTAGACTTATTGGGGTGACATCTGTTAGCAAGGATTACATAGGTTTCAGGCATACAATTCTACTGTGCATTGTCAACTTGATGTATAATAAGTTCACCACCTAATGTGACTTCTCTTTTCCATCACCTTATATTTAGCTTCCCCTCCTCCTCTCCCACCCCCTCCCCTTTCTCCCCTCCCTAACCACTCCTCCCCAAATAAACATTAAACTATTGATTGTGTCCATGGGTTATTTGTTTCTTCATTTCTTTTTTCTTTGCTTTCAGTTTTATATTCCGCATATGAGTGAAGACAAAGAACTGTATGACTTCACTCATATGCGGAAGATGATTCTTTTTCTTGGTTTGTCTAAAACAAGTCTCAGATTATACCTATTATATTAATTAAACACCTGTTAATAACTTTCTGAGCCCCTTTGAACTCTTAAAATGGACCCAGTTTGGCTGATAGATTATCTGATCACCCTGGTTATTGGAAATCTTCAGTTTATATTGAAAAATAACCTTTAATTTTTATCTGGCACAGACTTTTTGTAGGCCAGAGTTTGCTTTTTATTTTTATTTTTTTATAGTACTGAGCATTTTTGTCAGGCATAACTCTTAAAGTATAACTTTTTCTAATTATAAAAGTATGCCTTCACCATTGAATTATTATTTTAAAAAATAATATAGGTAAAAGAAGAAAATGAGAATTTCTAATAATCGAGTGATTTTTAGAGGCAACTACTATAACCATTTTTTGTTTGTTGTAGGCTCTGTAGAAGATACTTTATTCTAATTTTTCAGAATATTATGTTAGCTTTTTTATGCTATTCGAAACTTTCCTTAAATAGTAATTGGTTGCACATTTTTTCGTTATGAGAATTAATTAATTAATTAATTAATTAATTAATTATGAGAATTTAATATTCACCCAACATTGGACAGATATTTCTGAAGTTTTTAATGTGTGTTAGGCATGGTTCTGCGTATTGGGAGTGTAGTAGTGAGCAACCCACACACTCAGTTCTCATGAAACTTACCTTTTTGTGAGATAGAAATGACAGTAAATATATATGCAGTACGCTGTTGGTTAGTAATAAGAGTCTACAACACAGAAAATGAGGCAGACTAAAGGGATAGGAAATGACTGGACACCCTACTTTAACTAGGGCTCTTAGGGAAGTTCTATCTGAAAATGTGGCATTTAACTAGAAATCCGGGAGGTGAGGGAGTGAGCCTTGCAGACTTAGAGGGAAAGAACATTTCTGGTAGAAAAGCATTGCCAAGGCCCAGAGATGGAAACTTGCTCAGTGTGGTCTTAGAACTGCGAGGAAGCCAGTGTGGCTGGAGTGTTGGATTATGTGGGGAATTATAGACCATGGTAAAGATTTTGGATTTTAATCTAGATGTGATGGAAAGCCATTGGAAAATTAAGAGCAGTAGCTCTGGATTTCTTTTTAAAAGGCCATTGTAGCTACTATAGAGAAAATCAACTGTTAAGGGCAGGTGATTGTGTGGTGAAATAGAAGCATGGAGACCTTAGTTAAGAGATTATGGTCATAATACAGGCAAGAGATGATGGTGGCTTTCTCTAAAGTGGTAGCAGTAAAAGAGATTAAGTAGTGGATCTGAAATGTATTTTGAAAGTAGAGTCAATAGAATATGACGATAGCTTGGATGTGGGATGTGAGAGAATGAATAGTAAAAGATGATGTCATGGATCTTAGACTGAGTGAACGCAGAACTGTTTATAGAGATGAATACTGGGTGAGGAACGGTTTTTGCTGAGAAAAATTAATATGTGTAAACATTTTGGTGAGGAGTTAAGCATTAGGTGGTTTCCAATTTTTCCTATTAGAAATAACTTACTTGAATTTAAAGTCTATCCTGTATTTTGGATTATTTTTGTAAAATAATATTCTAGAAGTGCAATTGCTGAGTTAAAAGTATAGGTGTGTTATTAAAAGTCCTCATAAATGGACATGTGACTGACTGTAAACTTAGTACATTGGAGAGGAGATCGTCAAAATCCTGTAAGTGACAGCACAATGCCTGCCACACAGTTTAAATAAAAATGTTTTGAATCTAAGTTTTTAAATTGATTTTTGAGTTACACCACATTTGACTTTGACTAGTTAAAAGTACTGCCGTATATGTAGTCCTTCAGTCAATTAAAAAAGTGGTGTGTCAGTTATATATAGTGTCTATTCTAGAGAGACAAGGGATTTTAGGCAGTAAAAACGTACCTTAAAATATGATAGTGTCCACTTTTTGATCAGTTGTTTCAATTCTTAGTAATTTAAGTTTCTGCTACACCTTTACAGTTACGCTAACTGAATAAGTAGGATAGTGGTTGATTAGGTGCTTTGACATTCTTAGTCCCCCTTTTGCTAGCCCCAAGATTAGTATAGATCATTATTCCTCTAGTGTCTAGGTCCATTAGCATCCTTTCTGTGTCATAAAGTAAAGACTTACCCTCAGTTCACCTCTTCCTGCCTCAGCATATGGTGCCCATATGTCACTTTGAGTTGGTTAAATTCTTTCAAAGGCAAAAAGACTCCTTGCTAGTCTTAAAAAATTGCTATGTATAAATTATTTAATTTGAATAAATTACTCCCTGATGCCATAACATTTCATGGTCCTTTTTAGCCATCTTATGCTTTATAAAGTTTTATTTCTGTCATCCTATAGCTCTATGTCATCTAACTAGAAAATCATGCTTTTAAGTCTTTTATCCAAGTTACTGGTAAGTATTGGGTAGATTAAAATGTCAGTGGAGACCCGTGCACAGAGACAAAATTTAGTATGAGTTGATCAACAATGGTGTCAGCCAATGTAAATCTACTTAATTGTAAGTCTACTTAATAATTTAGCATAGAATAACAATTTATTTCCCCCAATGTGAAATACCCCAGTTGAACTGATGATTTGTTGGTTTATTTATGCTTTATTTTTAAATAACAGCTTTATTGAGGTATATTAAATACACAATGCATATTGTACCTATAATTTAAATAGATCTGAAGATCTATTTAAAGTGTATAATTTGGTAAGTTTTAGCATGTGTATTATACCCATAAAAACCTTTGTCGCAATCAAGAAAATTAACATATGTATCAATCCAATCAAAGTTTCCTCATATCTCTTTGTAATCTTTTTTTCCACCTTTCCCACCATTGGTTTCTCTCTGTCATCCTGGATGCATTTATGTTTTCTAGACTTTTATATAAGAGTCAGAATAGGATAAGGAATCATGCAGTAGGTACTTTTTTTTCCTCTCCCTTTTTTTTAGTCAGGTTAATTATTTTGAGATTTATCCATGTTGTTGTATTTATCAGTAGTTTTTTCCTGAAAGAAAAAGTAAATTTAAAATTTAAAATTTAAGGCTGTCATAATCGCATGTTCCATATATTGTTTTTCTTCCCGAACAACAGAGTTTGTTTTTCATTAAACACTGAGTGTAAATCATAATGATTATACAATTTGGTAGTTTTATTTTTCAATACAACATTGTATTGTAAATAATTTCCCATGTTATTACATAGCATTTATAAACATCATATTAACAAGTTTAAGTAGCCTGTCAATAAGTTGAGTCATAATTTACGTAGTCAGTAAATTTACAAACTAGTGTTTGGCTTAAAGACTCCCTCCTATTTTCTACTTTAAATAACTGATATATATATACATATATAAAATACATATTTATATGTATGTGTGTATATATTTTTCTCTATTTAAATAGAATTATTTCCTTAGGCTATGATGATTCTGAAAGGCAGCTTTACTAGCTTAAAGTACACTTTATAGGTAATATTTTTGTCGTTTTGTATGCATGGTTATGGCAACTTTCATTGTAGCTTGGTAGTAAGTTTTGAAATCAGGAAATGTGAGTCCTTCAGTTTCTTTCTTTTTCAAGATTGTTTTGGCTATTTGGAGTCCCTTGAAGCTCTGTATTTCAGGATAGATTTTTCTATTTCTGTAAAAAATGTCATTGGGATTTTGATAGGGAATTGCATTGAATCTGTAGAATGCTTTGGGTAGTATTGACATCTTGACAGTGTTAGTCCTCTAATTCATGAACATGCGATGTGTTTCACTTTATGTCTTTTAATTTCTTTCAGTGGTGTTTCATATTGTACAGTTCTTTTACTTCTTTAGTTAATTTCTAAGTACGTTTTTATTTGTTTATTTGTAAATGGAATTGTTTTCTTCATTTCCTTTTCAGATTGTTCATTATTCTTATATAGAAATTCAACTGATTTCTCTGTGTTGACTTTATATCCTGCTACTTTGCTGAATTCATTTATTGTTTTAAGGTTTTTTTTTTTTTTTTTTTTTGAGTGTGTGGAACCTTTAGGGTTTTTTACATATAAGATCATATTATCTGCAGACAGATAATTTTACTTCTTTTTTTTGGGTAGTTCCCTGGCTGAGAATTGAACCCGGGCTGCAGCTTTGAGAGCGTCAAAGCCTAGCCACTACATCACCAGGGAACCCCCTAATTTTACTTCTTTTTTAATTAAGATACTTTTTATTTCTTTTGGCTGCCTAATTGCTCTGGCTATAACTTCATTCAAATGTGCTGAATAGAAGTGGTGAAAGCAGGCATCCTTGCCTTGTTCCTGATCTCGGGAAAAGCTTTTGGTCTTTGACCATTGACTATGATGTTTGCTATGGGTTTTTCATGCATGGCTTTTATTATGTTGTCATTTGCTCCTACTCCTAGTTTGTTGAGTGTTGTTATCATGAAAGGGTGTTGAAGTTTGTCATACTTTTTCTATAGTTTTTGAAATGTCAGTTTTTTCCTTTATTCTATTGATGTGGTATATTACATTGATCAGTTTTCATATGTTAAACCGCCTTTAACCACCTTTGTGTTCCAGAAAGAAATCCCTCTTGGGAGTTCCCTGATGGTGTAGTGGCTTAAGGCTTCGGCGTTGGCGCTGTCAGCGCTGCGGCCTGGGTTCGATTCCCAGTCAGGGAGCTACCCACATACCAAAAAGCAAAAAAAAAAAAAAAAGGCAAAAAAAAAAAAAAAAGAAATCCCTCTTGGTGTATAATTCTTTTAATATGCTGCTGAGTTCTGTTTGTTAGTATTTTGTTGAGGATTTTTGCATGTTCATAGGAGATACTGGTCTGTAGTTTCCTTGTAGTGTCTTTGTTGGGCTTTGGTATTAGGTTAATGCTGGCCTCAAAGTATGAGTTAGGAAGTGTTCCCTCTTCTTCAGGGTTTTGAAAAGTTTGAGAAGATTGGTATTAGTTCTTTACATGTTTGGTAAAACTCACCATTGAAGTCCAGGGCTTTGCCTTGTTGGGAGATTTTTGATTAGTAGTTATATAGGTCAATTTAGACTTTCTATTTCTTTGTGTGATTTAGTCTTGGTAGATTCTGTGTTTCTAGGAATTTCTTCATTTAATCTCTGTTACCCAATTTGTTGGTGTTTAGATCTTTTCTTAATGTTGGACAGTGATTTAACGTTCAACTCAGAATTCTTCATTTATTTGGAAATATCTAGGTCAGTGGTTCTCAACTTGATTTTGTCCACCTCTCCCCTACCCCCATCCCAGGGCAGGGGACGTTTGGCAGTATCTGGAGACATTTTTGGTTGTCACAACTCAGGTAGAGAAATGCTAGTGGCGTTTAGTGACAAGAGGCCAGGAATGCAGCTAAACATCCTAATGTGCACTGACTGCCTCACAACAAAGAATTTTTCAGCCCAAAATATCAATAATACCACTGTTGAGAAACCCTGACCTAGATTTTCGTTGTTAGGCAAAATTATTAAGACTACTTAAAATTGTTAACATTCATTTATCCAGCCAATATTTGTTGAACACCCACTATATACTATATTAAGTTCTGGAAGAAAAACATTGATATGAAAGTAAAAAGCAATAAAAATTATAGTAAGTGCTTTGAAGGAGATAAACAGCATATAAAATTGATAAAAGAATAATTCCTCATTAGGTATGTGGAAGGCCCAAGGTAGCATTTTAGGTGATATCTGAACCATGAAGAGGACTCAGTCCTTCATGAATGGGGAGGGAGTACACAAACCTTGTAGACAAATGTTGCAGAGCCCCCAAGGCTTTCAGGTGGGAGGAGCCCTCCTTGTAGTGGGAGCTGAGTACCCTGGAGAGAGCACAAGATGGGAGTTAGGAAACTGGAGCTGTCCAGTACAAACATGTGTGCTAAGCACTTGAAATGTGGCTAGTGCGACTGAGGAGCTGAGTTTTAAATTATATTTAGTTTCTATTGATTTAAATAGCTCTTTGTGGTTATTACACTGGAACGTACAACTCTGGAGGATGACAAAGTTCAGAACATGCCAGTTTTATAAGGTTCTGATGAGGCAGTTGGATTTCATATGACATGCAGAAGGAGCATGGAAGGATTTCAGGTATAGGCCTGACATTGTAAGATTTAAATTATTAAAATACTTTGATATTTATTGTATTAGTGGATGAATTGGAATTTATAGTTTAATAGGGGGCAGAATGTAGTGGTTAAATACAGCCAAGTGGCTCTAGACTCAGACCAAATTGATTCAACATAGCAGCTATGTGTGTCATTGAACAAATTCCTTAACTACTTTGCACCTCAGTTTCCCTCCTCATTAATAAAATGGAAATAATTATTATAGCCATCTCAAAAGGTCATTATGGGGGGTTCCCTGGTGGTGTAGTGGTTAGGCCTAGGTGCTCTCAATGCTGCAGCCTGGGTTCAATTCCCAGCCAGAGAACCACCCCCCCCCCAAAAAAAAAAAAAAAAAAGAAAAGGAACAAAAAAGGTCATTATGAAAATTAAATGAGACAAATGTATTTAAAACTGATAGAGCCTAGTATATAATCATCATTCAGATATTTAGCAGCAGCTAAATAGGAAACTACTAACTACTCTTGTTATTCATTTGAAATCTGAACAATCTTAATGGGGTGTTATATAAAATGTTTATGTTATTCATTTTAATAATGTGGCTTTTAAAACTTTAGTATTTATTGTAAATATCACAAGGTAATTTTGGAATGTCAAACTTTATTAAAAGAAAAAAGTGACTTTCCTTTAATAAACTAATATATGTGCATCATAAGAAACTAAGGAAATTAGGGAATAAAAAACTTAAAGTATCATTACCCACATGTTAAGTACTTTCAGCTTTTTTTAATAGTTTTTTTTTTTTTAATCAGCCACTTTCATATTGTTAGATACATTATATATTTTAATAATTCCATGCAGTTTTTTTTTTTCAAAATAATGTCATTTTAACTATTACTCAGGTGTTATTATAATTATAGATTATTGAAGCCTTATTTTTATAAATTATTTCCCTTTCTTTGTCTGATTTATATGGGAAAGTAGCATTTGGGAAAATTCTCAAAGTGCTTTTCAAATGCTAGGTTTTATAAGCAGTGCTAGTGGATACAGTTATTATTCTTTGTAACTTTCTATGCAATGTCAGAACTATATTGGATTATAGGGATTAGCATGTTTCTGACATTAGACCAATCATTTATTTTGGTCACTAATTGAAACTGAAGTGAATTTTCAACTTATTATCTATATCTTAAATGAATTTCCTTAATTAGTACTGAAAATCATTTGGTCGCATTTAAGAACCTTCTATTATATCTAAGGTGTGTTGTGGGGGTGTTTGGTACCTACTCTCAAATACAATGATATAATAAGTAAAATGAAGTTAGTATACAAATAGTAAATAACAAACTAATTTTCAAGTTCTTTTTTTTTTTTTTTTTTTTTTTTGGCGGGTTGTGGGGGTAGTTCCTGGCTGGGAACTGAACCCAGGCCGAGGCATTGAGAGCGCCAAAGCCTAGCCACTACACCAGGGAATCCCCTAATTTTCAAGTTCCTTGGAAATGTCTTTTGACACTTATAATGATCAGTTTAATTTATTCATCTCTAGTTATTTATGAATTATTATTGAGCTATCAGGTATTTTATTGAGTGTGAATTTACTTTTTTTGATTTTCTAAAGTTGCCGTCTTCCCAGTTTTTGAGCTGTTCTAACTTACGTTAATAGATATTCTGAAACCTTTTAACAAATTTTCAGTATGATCAACTGAGTCTAAGTATTTATTTTATTTTAATTTAGAAATTTATTTTATATTGAAATGTAGTTGACATAGAACATGTTCTTTGTTGTAGTCTGGACCTGGTTTCCCTTTGCAAAGGTAACTTGTGTTGCACTCTGGTCCTGATTCCCTGAATAGAGAAATAGCATGTTAGTTTGTATGTTGTATGTTAAATGGACAGATACCTTATTGAGATTTTACCTGTCCTTCAATCTTATAGTACCATATTTTTTAGCATTTAATTGTATATTTATATATTTTTTAGCATATAATGCTTGTTAAATTCTGGGTCTGTTTTTCTGCGTATCTTGGTATCTGCTGAGAAATGACATTTGTGAAAGTTAGGATTCCTTGTTAATATTTAATGTGGATTAGCTCATTAAATGTTAAATTACATACCTAATTAAAATACTATTTAATTTTTATTTACTTGATTTTACTCTTTCAAAAGAAGGATTAACCTTAAAGATACAAAGGGTGTTCTGTTAAATGTCAGCTATAAACAGCTTTTGAATTGTACAGATAAGAAAATAGTAGAAAGAGTAATCAAGTCCTTTAATGTTAGAGAACTTTGAAAATGTGTTTCTTTAAACTCAGGGATATTCCCTTCAAGACAATTTTATAAAGTTTTATATGTATGCTGTTAAAAACAAAACAACTGATAGGGACCACTTTAAAATAAAATGAGTTACAGGAAATTGGACTGTCATAAGTAATTATGTGGTAAATGGGATTGTAATTGTTTTAAGAAAAAACGAAACAGAACATTATTATTTTGAGACATGGATTTATTGTTGTGAAGTTGGTGACATGTATAGAGGGGTCATTTTTTACTGTAAGCTCTCGTAGATGTGGAAATGTTTAACTTCCACTTCATACAATTTCCTTTTTCTCTTTTAAAAGCACATTCTGGGTGTCAAGGGAATCCTCTTGGCTAGAGATAATGAAGGGTTAGGATCTTTGTCCATTGTGTCATTCCGTAGTTGCTTAATTGCTATAGAAAATGCTGAATATTCAATAGAAGCATGTTTAATTTCTTTAGCTGTTACAAATCCTAAAGAACTTTTGACTGTTTTCTTCATTTTTAGATTTGTAAAATCACCGGTCTATTTTTATTCTTTATTTGTTCAGTAAGCATTTGTTTAGTAACTTTTTAAAAATTCAGAAGAATTAATTAGGAGCATATGTCACATATTTATTTCAAACTCTAAAAGGCCACTTCAGAGAGTTCTCTCTTGGTAAAGACATTTGTAGAAAAGGAAAGAAGTATAATAGTGAAATAAGAGTATGTGACTAAAGATTATTGATAGTCAGCTGGGTTGGGTGGAAAGCTTTTGGGAAGAGGTCTTAATCTCTTTAAAGTTGTTTTGGAAATTTGGTCAAATATCTCATCAGAAGTTATCTTTCTGGAGAAGCTGATAAATTACATCACAAAAGTATTTGATCCAGACCAGGGTTGGGGTAGATTTCTTCTTTTATGCTCATTATGTGTTGGGATAGGTTCTATGGGAGAAAAAAGTAGTAGAAGAGAGGTTTCACTTACTTTGTGTGCTTATACTTTGGTTGAAAAGACAAAATGTACGTAATAAAAATTGGTAAATAGTTGAAAGAATTAGAGGAAAGAAAGTGTGTAACATTTCAGTGGAAGTGAAAGCTAAAAGCAAACAGTAACACTAAAGAAAAGCAAACTCTTCAAACTTTGATCAAGCCAAGACTGTCAGCTCAGCAAAGCCCACGTGCTTCTCTCCTAAGGGTTTTTTTCAAACTAGTTTGTTCGTTCATCGAACATTGTTTTTCAAGCATCTACTTGCAAGGCATTGTGCACAGCACAAGAGACAGAGAGCCTGCTCCCTTTCCTGAAGATTTTTATAACCTAGTAGGAAAGCTGAAAGTGGTTGATAAAGTGCAGTGTGATAAGTGCTGTTAGAGGTAGGCAGAGAATGTCTTGGAATTCTTGCATCTGTCAGCAGCAGTGTGAAACCCAACTAGGGAGACAGGCTATTGAGAAATTTATCTCATGAGAGGTGAGATTTTGGTTGAGTTTCTAAGGATATGGAAAAGCTATGCAGGTGAAAAAGATACATATGTTTGTGTGGTTGGAAGGATAGTAGACAACTAAAAAAATATCAGAATATTGGTTATTGAGTTTTGAAGCCCACCTAAGATTATTAGAAAGAGTGAATTACAGGAGGATAAAGTTGCAGCTTCAGTCTGGAATGATGGTGGTAGCTGGAAGTCATAACTAATTACATAACAGCAAACGTACATGCAGAAAAGTATAGGACTGTTTAAGGGCTTATTGACACTTCATAAATCTTAACTATATGTTTGAATGAAACTTGATGTTCTAATGATGAATTTGTGTGACCAAGAAAAATTCAGGTTGCATTAAATGTTCAGAGCTAAAGATTCCATCCATAGTAGTTAAAAGAGAAAAATAAGTTTTGTTTATTTAAAGAGATTAATCCCTAGCTGTCTGGAAAATTTGGCATTGTATGGCATTGAATGAATGACTTATTTTCCAGGTATTCCAAGAAACTGAGGTTGTATCATTACCTAGTATAAGATGTTCATTAAATATAATGGGAATGCAGGGTAAAGAAGAAAACAGAATGGGTAGGTTGAGTCAAGAAAGTGATTTTTACTTGTATTGGAAAAAACACATTTTAGGGATGAAAATATTTATAAATGACAGTGTGCCTTTGTATCATTATTCAACAATAATATAGCATAGCCATATATATATATTTCCAGTAGTCTGTCTTCTAATTTGTCTTGTAACTTGGTGGACTAAATAAAGCATGCACAACATGCAGTAGCCGTGCATGTTAGTGAAAACTTGCCACTGTTGTGTTTAGGTTGGTGGTTCTTAAACTTAAGCTGCATCAGGCCTGATGGGGCTTTCTCCTGAAGTTTCCGAATCAGTAGGTGTAGGGTAAGGCCTCTGCATGTTTTCTTTTTAATAAGTGCCCCACTGATGCTGCTGTCACTGGTCAGGGGACCACACTTGGAACACCACTGCTTTAGGATTAGTGCAGTTCCTGCCGGCCCCTCTCCCCCATTTTTGTACAATGAAAATCTAAGTAGGAATCATTTGAACTGAAAACTGTTTGGCTTATACCTGTATGCCTAATAATAGGATTTCAAGCAAACAGTTTAATATTGGTAAACAAATATTACAATAGCTACAACTTTTGAACTTTTAAAAAATATACTAGCCACTGTGATGCATTTCATTTCATTTAGTGTGTGTGTTCACTGAATCTGAAGGGATTATTTTTATTGTTTTCCTTTTACAGAGGAAGAAATTAAATTTAAGTAATTGGCTTATATAGTATCTGTGTAATGGAGCCAGAATTTAAACCCTGAGCTCTGACTGAAAAATCCATGCTCTTTTATTAATGTTATTGAGCCTACTTTATAAAGTAACTTGAATCAGGTCACGCTCTGCTTTTGTTCTTGTTTCATATTTTTCATCCAGAAAATGATGATCCTTGACTCATCCTCAGTACAGGAGCATATCTCATGTCTCATGTTACTTGGACCTGTGCCAGAGCAACTTAATATTGTGACTTTAATAATGTAATTGAATTTATAGTTGAATACCAAATCCAAAGTTCTAATACCTAGGAATTTGAAACAATTTACTTACCTTGATCAGTTAGATAAGTGTTTCATTAACAACTAACTGAATGAAGATTAAAAAAAAAAAAAAGCAAATTGTAAGTTTGAAGAAATTATTAAGTTGTAAAATGGAAATATATGTTTACAGCTGTTAAATTTATATCAGTAATCTCCCAGTTTACAAACAACCTTATCCATGGTGGAAAGCTAAGGGCTTTGACAGTGGGGCTTTTGAACATTAAAAGAGGACGTGAATGTCTTTGTTAGAAGTCATCACCCTCAGGTCAGTTGTCAGTTCTTTTCTGAGAACGGAGACAACAAATGGCCCACGAAGTATGTATTCCTTAAAAAATAAGGAGTTAATTTCTTATGCTCATGTATGTATGTACAGTTAATTTTACCAAAATGATTGGAATTAGTAGAATAAATATTCTTTAACACTTTCTTTTCCTTTCCCAAGACAGTCATCCCTAATTGATTAAGGTTTTACTACTAAAGTAGGGAAGGACCTTGGAATCTTCTCTGGGCTACTGTTAGCAATGAAAGAAATAAAATCTTTATCATCTTGACCTGCTGCCTTTAATACTATAAGGCAGCCCTGAGTTGTTGCTGATATATATAGGTTGATATTCTAAATTTTTAAAAAATTATCTTTATAATTTTCTTTCTTTTTTTTTTTTTGTTGTTAGACTTACTGAAGTGACATTGGTTAAGAAGAATTACATAGGTTCCAGGTGTACAGTTCTACAGTGCATCATCTATGTGTTGCATTATGATATTCTAAATTCTAAACCTCCAAATGGCCATATTATCGTGAGATTTGGTGGAATTACTAATGTAATGTTTATACTTAAACGCCTGAGTGGCCACTTGTCTGCAAGTCCTGTCATAAGCATTCCATTCGTCCTGTCCCTGTCTGTAAGGACTGCAAGGAGGCAAGTAAATAATGATAATAACAGTAATGATTCCTGAGTGGCTGTAGGGGCAGAGAGGATAATGTGAACACTGCTTCTTCAGCTATATTATTGGCTTAAGTAGGATTTTATAGGTCAGAAACCTAGTAACTTCCAAATTCCAAGTATAAAATTAATGTGTACCTGTTAGAAAAAAATGAAACTCAGAGAAAAGTGTAACCAGAAAAAAATGCCCATGATCTTATTAAAAGGGCCATGCCACAATTTTGATATGTTTCTTGCATTGTTTGTTGTGCATTTAAAAATGAATTTTGAAATTGTATTATAATTTCATAGCCCTTTTTTTGACACTAACTATCCCTCTTTCTTAAAATTATAAGCAACTTCTCATTTAAAAAGTCTTTTATTTATTTATTTTTTTTTTTTGCTTTTTGGTATGTGGGTAGCTCCCTGACTGGGAATCGAACCCAGGCCGCAGCACTGACAGTGTCACCGCCGAAGCCTTAAGGCACTACACCATCAGGGAACTCCCTAAAAAGTCTTTTAAACATTAAGTATACAGTTACCCATTTCCAAGGGGTTATATATTTTTTAATGCTATAATGTTAATAGCTGTAATTTTTTTCCTGATTAAATAGTAACAACAAAAATTGAGAAAAATGTGAAGAGAATGAAAATTAACCATTATCGTATTTCCCAGAGATTATGTTTTTTTTTTTGTTTTTTTTTTTTTTTGCTTTTTGGTATGTGGGTAGCTCCCTGACCGGGAATCAAACCCAGGCCGCAGCGCTGACAGCGCCAGCAACAAAGCCTTAAGCCACTGCACCATCAGGGAACTCCCCGTATTTCCCAGAGAAATACCTGTGTGTAGAGAAAATTGTTCCAGATGCTTTATAACAAGCTTGTTCAACCTGCAGCCCAAGATGGCTTTGAATGTGGACCAACACAAATGCGTAAAGTTTCTTAAAACATTACAAAAATTATGCGTGGACCTTTTCTTAGCTCATCAGCTATCATTAGTGTTACTGTTTTATGTGTGGCCCAAGAAATTTCTTCTTCTTGCAGTGTGGCCCAGGGAAGCCAAATGGTTGGACACCGCTGGTTTATAATTTAATAGACATATATAATGTACACATGTAGCTTTTAAAAAACTTTTATTCATACTTGGATGTCCTGCTTGTAAGTTGCATTTTTGGCAGCATATCATGCATATTGTTTTATGTCAACATATAATTATACATCATTTTAGTGGACTGTGACTTGTGTCATTAAATATAGAGATACATCATCATTAGATTTTTGGCTGTACTGGGAAGAAAGCACTTTTAGGGGTGGATATATTTTAAATAACATCTTTATAAATGAAGTGTTTCTTTAGCACTGTGGTTTGTATAACTAGTCATGTCTTGATGGACCTGTGGGTCATTTCTGTATTTGTGCTCTTATAAATAATCCTGTGGTGAACATCCTGCCTATTGACCTTTGTTATCTTGGTAATTTGTTTCTGTTGGTTCTTAAATACCTGGTTAAAATTTATCCAACTATTTAATGAAAACAGCAATGGGAAAACTATCTGTAGTTTTTAAAAAGCAAATAATATAGAAGGGTTTAGAATGAAAAGACACCACCCCTTGCCTACTGTTCATCTCCCATCTTGCCCTCCAGGGCATCTACTTTTAAGTATATTTGCTTTTATTTCCTCTGGCATGACCTCTGTAGCCCTAAATAATATGGTTTTTGTACTCTTGTTTGGTTTGTCATTATCCATTGACTCTTTGCTTTGATGGATGGTGTATCAGTTCTCTTACAATCTTCCTTTCTTCTGTTTCCTCTTAATATAGTTAGGTCACTGTTCTTGGTCTCCTAACAACGAACTAGGCAAACTTTTAGAGCATAAAATTTGGACATTTGATGAAAATCATGTTCTAACAACAGTGTTTTGTTTCTAAATCCCATTTCCACCTTAATTCTTGCTTTTTGATTTATTACTCGTTTTGTCTGTTTTCTGATTTCACTTGTAAGAGAATGTACATTGTCAGCTCTTATGCTGAAGGAGAATTATAATCTCCATGAATTCTTCTTGTGAGATTCTCAGGAACTCCCTTTGTTTTAAAGTCTATTTTGTTTGATGTATCTTTTTCCATCTCTTCATTTTTCAGTCTGTGTGTGTGGTTTGATCTGAGTCTCTTGTAGGCAGCCTAGGCAGGGGTCTTATTTTTTATCCCTTCAGCTGCCCTCTGTCTTTTGATCGAAGCATTTAGTTCATTTACATTTAAAGTAATTATGGCTAGGTATGTAGTTATTGCCATTTTATTAATTGTTTTCTTTTTAGTTCTACTCTGCTTCTTTGTTTTCTTGCTGTCTTGTACATCGATTACTTTCTTTAGTGATTTGTTTGGGTTCCTTTCTCTTTATTTTTTGTGTCTCTATTATAGTTTTTTGGTTTGTGGCTACCATGAAATTCATAGATGACAAAATATGTTTATGGCATATTTTAGGTTGGTTGCTTAAGTTTGAACACATTCTAAAAGCACTGTATTTTTTACTCACCCTCTGCGCATTTATGGTTTTGACATATTTTGCACCTATTGTGTGTGTGCATCTTGGTACTGTTACATGTGATCTTACTACTTATGTTTTTTAACCTTCATACTGTCTTTATAATTGGCTGATTCACTACTTTTCCTAAATGTTTGTTTTTATCTGTGAGATTTTTTTTCTTTCCTGTATTTTACTAGTTTTAGTTATGGCCATTTCTTTTTCTCATAAAGAAGTCCCTTTAACATTTCTTATAGTGCAGTTTAGTGGTGATGAAACTCCTTTAGCTTTTGCTTATGGGAAAATTCTTTCTTTCTCCTTCAATTCTAAACAATAACGTTCCTGGGTAGAGTATTGTTGGTGGTGAGGTTTTTTTCTTCCACCATTACTTTGAGTATATTATGCCTTTCTCTTTTGGTCTTTATAGAGTTTTTGCTGAAAAATCAACTGGTAAGTGTTATGTGTTTTTCCTTACACATAACTAGCTTCTTTTCTCTTGGTGATTTTTAAGATTAACTTTTGGCATTTTATTATGATATGTTTTGGTGTGCGCCTCTTTGGATTCATCTTGTTTGGGATTTTCTGCTTTTTGGACCTAGATGTGTGTTTTCTTCATCAGGTTAGGAAAGTCTTCAGCCAGTATTTCTTTAAATAGGTTTTCTGTCCTTTCCCCTCTCTCTCCTCTTTGTAGGACCCGTATGATGCAAATGTTGGTATTCTTAATGTTGTTCCAGAGATCCCCTTAAACTGTCCTTATTAAAAATGTTTTTCTCTTTGTTCTTCTGATTCGGTGACTATCTTGTCTTCCAGACTGCTGATTTGTTCTTAGGCATCATCTGCCGGTAGTTGATTGCCTCTAGTATAGTTTTCATTTCCATTATTGTATTCTTCAGTTCTGATTGGTTCTTTTTTTGTATTTTTTTGTCTCTGTTGAAATTCTGACAGTTCACCTACTCATCTTTTGAGTCATTGAGCATCTTTATAACTGTCATTTTAACTTATCTGGTAGATTGTCTTGTCTCCATTTCGTTTAGTTCTCTCTCTGGGGTTTTGTCCTGTTCCTTGGGACACATTCATTTGTCTCTTCATTTTTGGCTCTTTCTCAGTGTTTGTTTTTATAAATTAGGCAAAACAGCAACCTTTCTTAAAGGAGTCTTAAAAGGAGTGACCTTGTATGGGAGCTTCCCTTTTGGAGAGTGTGTGTGCCAGGTGCCTTTGGCAATCTCTCTGGATCTGGAGTGTGGGCTGTGGTGAACCCTGGGGGCAAGCTGAGCCAGAGGTGCCTTGGCAGGCTGGTTGGAGCTGTAGCTGGAGTGAGCTTGGGCTGTAGGAGTCCTGGTGGCAAGCTGCTCCAATACCAGTGCTGTAGCTAGAGCAGGAGCCAGCTGTAGGGAATCCTGGGGACAAGCCACACTGGGGCTGTGAAGTTTGGCTAGAGCTAGAGCAGGTGTGAGCTGCAGGATATCCTGGGGAGAAAACTCAGAGCTAGTGTGGGCCTGGGGCTCGCGCAGCCATCTCTTTTTATTTCTTTGCTTTTCCAGCCTTTACCTTTTCTAGTTTGTAGATATTAGGATCTCCTGTGTGTTTCTCTCTCTCTCTCTCTCTGCCTCCCAGCCTGGAGAGCGTTCTGGCAGTTCCTCTTCTGTTTGACAGATGCTGTAGGGTTGGTAAATAGATTTCCTCCCCGGATAGTCTAGGTGCCCTTTAAACCATTGTTTTCTTGTTCCCAGGGCAGGTGTGTGTGCACATGGTCCCTTAGTACTCCCTCCCTATGGCAGGTTATTGTGTTGGGGTCAGGTTCCTATAATACTGTATCTTCATCTCACCTACTTGTTTCTGTGTGGTCTCTCTCATTTGTTATGCAGAAGCTGTTTGGTCAGCCTTCAGTTCTTCTTCAGACTCCACTTCTAATTCTTGTTTTCCATGAGGGTTGGAATCAGCATCTTCCAAATGCCTGTTAATATTGATATTTTAACATTTTCCCTTGAATTATGAATGTTCTTAATGGCATCTAGAATAGTGAATCCTTTTCAGAAGGTTTTCAATTTACTTTACTTAGATCCATCAGAGGAATCACTATCTATGCTAGCAGTAGCCTTATGAAATGTATTTCTTAAGTAATAAGACTTGAATGTTCAATTTACTCTTTGATCCATGAACTACAGAATGGATTTTGGGTTAGCAGGCATGAAAACAACATTAATCTTATACATCTCCATCAGAGCTCTTGGGTGACCAGCTAGCTGCATTGTCAATGAGCAGTAATATTTTGAAAAGAATTTTTTTTTTCTGAGCAATAGGTCCCAATAGTGGTATTAAAGTATTCAGTAAAACATGTTATAAACAGATATGCTATCATCCAGACTTTGTTGTTCCATTTATAGAACACAGGCAGCTTTGATTTAGCATAGTTCTTAAGGGCCCTAGGATATTTGGTATGGTAAATGAGCATTGGCTTCAACTCAGAGTCATCAGCTGCATTATCCCCTAACACGAGAGTCAGCCTGTCCTTTGAAGCTTTGAAGCTAGTCATTGACTTCTCTGGTTATGGAAGTCCCAGATGGCATCTTTTTCTAATAGAAGGCTGTTTCTTCTGCATTGAAAATCTGTTTTTTTGTGTGAAATTAACTCATTAATTACCTTAGCTAGATTTTCTGGGTAAACTTCCTGTGGCATTTATGTCATCACTTGCTGCACTTTGTTATGGAAACAGCTTCTTTCCTTAAACCTCATGACCCACTTATCTGCTAGCTTCAGTCTTTTCTTTGGCAGCTTCCTCACCTCCCTCAGCCTTCATACAATTGATTATTTTGGATTAGACTTTGGCTTAAGGCATCAGTTCCCAAGCGGTTGTGTGCGTTCCCCTCACGGTACATGCTAGGCTGTTCAGGAATACAGGAAAAATAATCAGTAATGATGAAAAAACAAGTAAAGTAAAAAAAATGCAAACTGTTAGTTACGTAGCAATAAACATTAAGTTTGAATATCCATTAATGGAGACACTTCAAAATTAGATCACATTAGCGAATGATGATTGGTGAGGGAATGGCCATGAACCCTTCCCCCTAACCATTCTTCTGCCAATCATTACATGCAGTTTCAGAACAATCCATGTGACGTTTCTAGAACTTTCCCAAGCATATAAATACATCTGTAACCAGTCTGGTTGATGAATTTAGTTATTGACTGAGTAAAAGTAAGTGTGTTGTCTTTAATCATGATTCTTTTCAAGTAGTTTTTTTATTTAATGTTTAAATACTTGATCATCATTATCAGTATTTAACTATGTTACAAACATTTTAAAATTAAATCTGTGGTTTGTACTTTTAGTGTAGTAATTTTTCTTTATTAACTTATTACCTCATTTCCACTATTTTACAGTAAAATAGGCACTGAACAAAAGTGTCAGTATTTAAAAACAGCTGTTTTAAAAAGAAGAAATACAATGTATAGAAATGGGTTTAAAAGGTTGGGAACCACTGACTTAACAGAATATTGTGGCTGGTTTGATCTTCTATCCATACCACTAATTTTCTTCAAGAACTTTTCCTTTATATTCACGACTTAACTAGTTGTTTGTTGCAGGAGCCTAGCTTTTGGCCTGTCTTGGCTTTCAACATACCTTCCTCACTAACATAGTCATTTCCAGCTTTTGATTTAAAATGAGAGACCTATGACTCTTCCCTTTCACTTAACACTTATTAGAGGTCGTTGTAGAGTTATTAATTGCCCTAATTTTAATGTTGTTGTGTTTCAGGGAATAGGAAGGCCTGAGGAGAGGGAGAGATGGGGAACAGTCAGTCAGTTAGGTAGTCAGAACACATACAACATTTAGTGATTAAGTTTGCCATTTTGTATGGGCATGGTTTGTGATCCCCGAAAACAATTAACAATAGTAAAGATACTGATCACTGATCACAAGTCACAATAACAAATATTATAGTAATAATGAAAAAGTTTAAAACATTGTGAGAATTACCAGAATGTGACACAGATACACGAAGTGAGAAAATGTTGAGAAAATGCTGCTGATAAACTTGATGGCCACAAACCTTCAACTTGTGAAAAATGCAGTATTTGTGAAGCACAGTAAAGTGGAGTGCAATAAAACATACAGAATATACTGTTTTAAAGAATATGGGTATCTCTTTTGGAACCAGTAGTTATTTCCTTAAAGAATCTTTATACATATAGCAGTTTATTTTACTATCACTGAATTAGTCCTTTTTCACTAGCCAATGGTTATGTTACAATTTTTATTTTATTTAATTTGTTCTTGATGGTGATGGTTTCATGATCTGCTTTTAGTTCTGCTGTACTTTTTATTAATTTGTTTGTGTGGACATAACAAAGCAGATATAAGTGAATTTAAGAATTTTGTTACTTCATGCATATCCCTCAGCAAATCCTTCGATGTTATAACCTAAACTGACTAAAAACTCATTTCTTCTTAATATTTTTATATTCTAAAAAGTCATTGATCTTGTACATATATAATACAAACTCATGTAATCTATGGTTGCAGATTTTCTAGATACCAAATTAAATTTTAAAATAATTTATATGTTCTTATGAAGGTCTTCATGAACCTAATGTTTAATATGTAGATAGAAATAGTAGTTTCCAATTTTTTGTATCAAGTGCTGTGTTAAGTATTCTCCAGAATTTGTATCTCTAATCTTCATTATATCCCTATAAGATTTCCTTATTTTATAAGGTAGGAAAGTGAAACTCCTGAGTTAACTCCCAGTGTAACACAGCTATTAAATGATTGAGCTGTAATTAGGTATGGTCATGTTTTCTCCTATGATGTTTTCAGTACCTCAGCTTCTAACATATGGAAGAAGAATAGAAAAATCTAAAGTGAGTAGTAACTGAGATAGACATATTGTTTGCTATTGTGTCAACAAAGCTGGTGATCTGAAGTTCAGGTTAGGTGAGCCAAATAAAATTCCTTTCAGTCTGCATGTCTTTTCCTGCAGCCAGACATGAATCTTCATAGGTTTCCTGTCGATGCCTTTAGTTACTTTGATGTGGAAACCCTAAGTCATCTCTGAAGCCCTTGATTAAAGTTATTTTTATTTTTTAAATTGTTTCTTTTAAATTGATTCCCATGTTCCCGGCCAGGGAACCAACCCTCCAACCAAAAAAAAATTTTGATTCCCATGTGAAAAAAATCTCCTGTTACTACCTAGCTTGTAGCTCTGTCTGTGTCTCTCTATCTCGTCTTTATTGAGATAAAATTCAAACATCATACAGTGCACCCATTAAAATGTACAGTTCAGTGGATTTTAGCATATTTAGAGATGTACAGACATTACCACAGTCAATTTTAGGACATTTCATAACTCCAGAAAGAAACCCAATGTTCCTTATTAGCCCATCACTTCCCAAGTCCCATGCTCTAGGCAACCACCACTAGTGTACTTTTTATCTCTTACCGATTTGCATATTCTGGACATTTCATGTAAATGGAATCATACAAAATCAGGTCCTTTGTGATGACTTGCTTCTCTTTGCATAATGTTTTTATTGCTGAATAACATCTATTGGAGAGATATACCATGTTTTATTTATATACTCGTCAGTTGATAGATATTTGAGGTGTTTCCACTTTGGGGCTATTATGAATAATGCTGCCATGAACATTCATATACAAATGTTTTTTGAGGATGTTCTAGCCTCTCTCGTCCTCATAAAATATAAATGAGGTAAGATTGCATCCCGTTTTAAAATGTCAGTGGCTTCTTTTTGCTGAGCGCAAAACATTAAAATATCTTAACAAGGAATATGCAGATTTTCACAATCAGGCTACAGTTGTACCAGCCTCATTTCTTTGCACTTAACTCTCTCCCAACTTCTTCTCTTTTTTTGGGGGGGGGGGTTGGTTTCCTGAGTGAGGATTGAACCCATTCCGCGGCAGTGAGAGTGCTGAAACCTAGTCACTACACCACCAGGAAACCCGCCCCCCCTTCTTGTTTGTAGAACATATTTACCTCTGTACTCATTATTTTCTTTTTCAAAATACTATTTCTAGTTCTTGGTCTGAAATGAAGCTTTTTAGTTCTATCAGATGTTTCCAAAGTTTCAGACCTGGTTCACTTAGTTTTCAGCAATACTTTAAATATACTTTCTATAGCATTTTTCACATGATTTTGTTTATTTACATGTGATTTCCTTTCTTTTGGAGCTCTTTAAGGACAAAGGCTATTTTTTCTTTATAGCTTAATACAGTGCATGACAAAGCCTTGATGCTTATATATGACAGGAGGTGAAATTAGAAATCATATCAAATTGGTTTATACTCTCATCACTGTGTGGCATGTCTCCTGTCCTAACATCAATAGACCCATTATTAAAAAAAAATTCTTTTTTCCCAGGTTTGGTTTTATCTCAGTTATATCTCAATAAAAAAAAATTAACCAATCTTAAAAAAGTCTATTGTGTTTCTTCTCTGTGGTGCTAGGTTGATATATGGATCCTCTTAGTGTGAAATTGGATCGATTGTCCTTCAGTTGTCTTTGCCTTTGAAATTCTGAGATTCTGACTTTGATTTAATTTTAGTTTAAGACATTACTGATTTATTCTATGACAGTCTTGTTTTTTTGTTTGAGATTATAAGCAGACAAATAAGCCATAGAGAAAGTGAATATATAGTGTTGAGTATGTAGCAATTAACATTGACCAGACTGATTCAGATATACATTTTAGCTTCGGATTTTACCCCTTGGTTTATAAATTTCAAACTTTTTCATCTTTTCATTTACTAGTTTTCATAATTAGCTTAGAGACTACCTGGAACTTTGATAATGACCTACCTTTAAATTTATTCTTGCTAGTCCTGAATTCCTTCTTGAGTTTAGATTTGTATATTCAACTAGCTACTTATCACTTCCATTTGAATATATCTAAATAGGCAACTGAAACCTTACTTTTGATTACCCTTTTAACTAAATCTGTTCTCCCTCTAATCTTGCATCTCACAGTAATACCTCCATCTACCTAATATTTCAAGCCATGGACTTAAAATTTATCTGTTTTCCATTGTTACCATTTTAAATATACAGTATAATTTTTAAATTATTATTATCTTTTTGCTACAGTGTAAACTCCATGAAGACAGGAATTTTAGCCTCATGTATTTCACACACCTTGAACAGTGCATGGCATAATATTTGTTCTCAGTAAATGAATATTAAATGAATGAAACAGTCAGATCTTCATTCCTTTCTATCTTTCCCTTAAGTTAAATCAATATAGCAAGTTCTGTTGCCTTTGCCTCTAAGATATAACCCAAATTGGTCCATTTCTTTTCATCTTCATTATTACTACTGTTCTAAGCCACCATCAATTTTGGTCTGAATGAAACAGTCAGATCTTCATTCCTTTCTATCTTTCCCTTAAGTTAAATCAATATAGCAAGTTCTGTTGCCTTTGCCTCTAAGATATAACCCAAATTGGTCCATTTCTTTTCATCTTCATTATTACTACTGTTCTAAGCCACCATCAATTTTGGTCTATGAGTAGTGTCTATATTGTGATAATTTTTAAACTAATCTCTCTGTTTTCATTCTTGCATTCTTCAATTCTTTCTTTTTCATAAAGCAGCCAAAATAATTTTTGGAAAGCATTAGATCTGGTCATGTTCCTGCTTAAAACTTCCAATAGCTTTCCACTCCACTTAAGAGTATATCCAGACTCCTTACCATGCCTACAAGCCCTTAAGCAATATTTTTTAGCATAGTGATGTTACTACGCTCCCCCTCACTGGAAACACTTTAGTGACTCCTGTTCCTTGACTTTGTCAAGACCTTAAAGTCTTGTACCTGTTGTTTTCCCTGCCATGTAAGTTCTTGCCCTGGTTTTTGGCATCACTGCATAATCAATCACCACAAATTTAACAGCTTAAAATAGCACTCATTTATTATCTCTCAGTTTCTGTGGGTCTAGGCACTGAGTAGCAGGGTTCTCTACTCAGGACCATGTTGAAATTTAAGGTGCTGGCAGAACAGTAATCTATGTAAGGCTTGGGGTTCACTTCCATGCTCATTGAGATTGTTGGAAGACTTCATTTCCTTGTGGATGTAGATCTGATGTCCCTGTTTTCTTCCTGGCTGTTGCAGCTAGAGGTTAGGTTGTTCTCAGCTCCTAGAATCCAGCTTCAGGTCCTTGCTATGTGGCTGGCCCTCTCACAACATGGCAATTTACCTGTTTTTCAAGAAGAGTGGGAGAACATCTCTCTGTTGACTCACAGTGCTACAGGGCTCACCTAGTAAGTACATACACACTCACGATAATCTCTCACTTGATTAACTTGATGTCAGTTGTTTAATTACCTACTCAGGAAGTACTGTTCCATCATAATAATTGGTCCTACCCATTCTTAAGGGGAAAGAATTATACAGGGTGTGTGTATCAGTGACAGGAACATGGAGAGCCCTCTTAAGAATTCTCTTTTTAATAGTTTACCTTCTGACCTGCAAGAATTCAAATATAGTTCTTCTTTGTTACCTTTTATACCTAGACATATTTGGAGGGCAGGTGGTTTTTTCTTATTTTTGTTTTGTGTTGCTAGCATTGTTATTGATTCACGGTAGGCAACTCAAATGTTAACCATTGAAAAAAACAGCTGATCTTTTTCTGTCTCTTGTTTCCATTGCCAGTTACCAAATATGAAAAGAAACAATCCTCAGAATTGAACCCAGGTTAATGGAATCCATGATAGAACTGTCCATGTCTGTTTGCTTGAGTGTTTACATATTACATGAATCATAGGGCGCTGCCGTTTTTAAATGTTGAAAACGTTAGAATATCTGGAATTTCCTATAGTTCAATCCAATAAATGTAGCAAAGAGGAAAGTCATTTACTTTCTCTTTTTGTTGGTGGTGGGTGGGGATTGGCAGGGATAATATCAGAGAGAACTTTAAAAATGTCATCATATTAAATATTGTTTTTTAGTATTCACTGTAATGCTCCTTTTTAGTTGACTAGGCCAGCTTTTATTTATTTCCTAATACCTGTAATAAATAAATATCTGTGGATATTGGGACAGAAATTATCTAAAGGAGGAATTAGGGTTATGTAAAAAACTAATCAAGGAGGAAATCTTATCTATTTTGCTGCTAGAGAATCATAGAGTATTAATTAACCAAGTAAGAAAAGCTCTGGAATCGTTCCAGTCTACCACAAATTGAACTTGGTCATTTCCATGGGGAAGTTGCAGCTGTTGGAATGTTTGTAGATGACCTCACTAAATAAACTTTATCTTGGGATAAAAAATAAGGGATGGATGGCTCTCAGATATAAACCATATGCCCTTTTTACCTTTATATGAATCATTTGTTGCTGAAAACATGAATATTTACTTGATAGGAATCCTGGAGTTTTCCTTTGTAATGCTTTTTATTAATAGTAAAGATTTAATTACTATGTGTTTTTAAGTAATTTTTTTATTTCATGTATTGTATTCTACATATATGCAATAAATAAAATCTATACATTGTGTGTGTATAATATTTAACAATATGTCTGTAGTCAATGATAATTTGTCTAGAATCTAATCATGAAAGAATGAGCATGTTCAGGAAACTTGACTGTTTTCTCTATTTTAATTACTGTTATTTGAAAATTGTCATTTTTGTGTGATAGCCCTTAATTGGCCAGAATACTTTATCGAATCAAGTAATTTAGTGCTAAATAAATAAACATTATACCTATTGACTAATCTTAGTTTACATGATCTTTATTGTTTACTTTTATATTTTGAAAGTATCCTTCAATTTGCATTTGTCAGCAACCACCAAACTCATTGATTTTATAGAAGATTATTTGTATATGGAAATCTTGAATGAAAATTCACTAGCGAGGTGATGTTTTTACTCAGTCAAATTTTAGAGATTTTCTCTCTTACAGCATTATTTTCACATTTTTTACTAAACTGTAAAAGAGTATCAATGTAGCTATTATTTTACCCCAGGTATTTAGCTGGTTGTTTTTGTATTATACCTAATATTTTTTAGGGAGTGGAAGAGGATTATAGTGCATAAAGCATAAAAGTAGAATTTAACAAATTATTTTAAAGTGAAAACTGTGTATCAACTCCTGGGTAAAACAAACAAATGAACAAGCGTGTGGTCTTTCCTGTTCACAACTCCCTCTTTTCCCAAAGTAATGTATCTATATGCCTTGTAAAGAAAGTTTTCTGCTGTTGTTTACAGGGTTGCCATCCATCTATGCCTTTCTTTCTGTTTTTTCTTTTTTTAAATTTACTTTTCAATTACAGTTGACATACAGTATTAGTTTCAGGTGTTCCACATAGTGATTAGAAATTTATATACTTTATGAGATGATCACCTGCTAAGTCTAGTACCCATTTGACACCATACATAGTTATTATAATCTTATTGACGATATTCCCTGTGCCGTACTTTACATCTATGTGACTATTTTCATAACTGGCAATTTATACTTCTTAATCTGTTTCATCTTTTTTACTCATCTTCTCAACCCTCCTTCCCGTCTGGTGACCACCAATATATTCTTTGTATCTATGAGTTTTTTACTTTTTGTTTATTTGTTTTTTAAATTATGCATATAAGTGAAATCATACGGCATTTTTCTTTCTCTGTCTTATTTCACTTAGCATAATACCTTTCAGGTCCACCCATGTTGTTGCAAATGAACAGATTTCATTCTTTTTAATGGTTGAGTAATATTCTATTGCGTATATGTATCACATCTTCTCTTTCCACTTGATAGACACTTAGATTGCAGCAATGGACCTAGAGGTGCATATGTCTTTTTGAACTAGGGTTTTGAATTTCTTCAGATACAAATACACAGAAGTGGAATTGCTGGATCATGTGGTAGTTCTGTTTTTCATTTTTTGAGGAACCTCCATACTGTTTTCCATAGTGGCTGCACCAATTTACAATTCCATCAGCAATGCACGAGGGTTCCCTTTTCTCCACATGCTCGCCAATGCTTGTTGTTTGTTGATTTATTGATGATAACTGTTCGACAGGTTTGAGGTGATATCTCATTGTGGTTTTAATTTGCATTTCCCTGATTATTAGTGATGCTGAGCATCTTTTTTATGTGTATGTCCTCTTTGGAGAAATGTGTATTTGTTCCTATGCCCATTTTTTAATCAGATGGTTTGTTTTTGGTTTTCTTGGTGTTAAGTTGTATGAGTTCTTTATATTTTTTGGATATTAACCTCTTATCAGATAAGTCATTGGTGTATTTATGCATTTCTGAACTGATTGTTATAGTCAGGTTTTGCCTGTTATTGATCTTTTTTAGAATCATACTGTGTATTCTTCTCTGTTACCTTTTAGTCATCCAAGTTGTGGTGTGTTGTTCTAGTGTTTTATTTCATTTCTTGTGTAGAAAAATATTGATCCATTCTCCTGTTAATGAACAATTGTATCATTTCCAGTTTGTGGTTATTAAGAATAATATAGCTGTGAACAGTCTTGTACATGTACCTTGGTGCACGTTTTTCTATTTCTCACACATGTGTACCTAGAAGTGCAAGAGCTGGATCATAGTGGATGCCTCTTTTCAAGGTTACTAGTTAATGCCAGATTCTTTCCCAAAGTGGTTGTACCAGTTTACATTTCCACCAGCAAATGAATGAGAATTCTGGAATCCCCACATTATTGCCAACACCAGAGTATAACATCTATAAAAAAGTTTCTTGGGCATATTGTCTTTTATACTTAAATATCACACTTGCGGACACACACACACATACACACACTGCACTCTAAGAAATAATGCTTAGGATTAATATTACATATAAATCATTTTAGCTTTGGAGGTGGTTAAATAGTTGCCATAATTACTTTTTTTATACCTCTGCTCCTGGCCTCTAAAATTGAGATGGTAATATCTTTGAAATAATGGGAAAACATGACTTTTTCTTTATATGAATACTTCTTGTTACTACCTTCGAAGGACATGGATTACACCTGTGTGATCTGTAATGGAATAACATATCCATGGAGAAGAAACTTTAGCCAGAGATTAGAAGATTCAATAATCATTAATTTAGGAATTTTGAAAGAGGTATTCAAAGTTTTGTGTGACTTTGATTTTTACCTTCAACAATTTCATTAGCCTTTATGCCATTTCCTGGAATTATTTGTGTTAACTACTTACATTTTGCGCAAGATTATCTGTCTATCTATCTATCTGTCTGTCTGTCTATATTGTTAAATTTAATGAGGTGACATTGATTAGTAAAAATTACATTAGTTCTAGGTGCACAATTCTATATTACATCCTTCATGCATTGCATTGTGTTCATTACCCAGAGTTGTATAATTTCTAATTGAAGGTGGTATACTCCTTTCCCTGGCATAGATATTAAGCTCTGTATTACACTAAAAGCAAACATGTAGTGAGGATCTTTTTGAATGAATTAGAGCACAGGGAAAGTCAGAAATTTATTGTGTGTAGCAGCCTATTCCTAGGAGAAAGTTTTTAGAATAACATGATTCTAATTCTATTAATTTGATACTGATTTATTTTCTTTGTCTTGCTTTTATTAGTAGGAACCCCCAAATTTGGGAGGGAATACTGTACTGGAATTACAATACCAAAGAATTCCTGCAGTTTGGCATAGTCATTTAGGAACAGCGTTCCGTGATGAATGTTTTTTATTGGCACTTGCTTTAGGGAAATTTTTAATGTAGCAGTAGCAAGTACTTTTGGTTTTGACAAAATGCCTTTTCTCTTCCTCTCAAACATTTGTTTTTTATGGGGTGATACAATACTACACTTAAAAAGTACACGCAAGCTATTTTCATAGAAGAACAAACCAGATGAACACTAATCTTTATCTGAAATCACTGTGCTGTTTATTTCTATTGATAGTGGTCCTCATCTATATATATTTTAGGAAATAGAGCGCAAGGAAGGTGAGAGATTTATTGTATGTAGCAGCCTGTTCCTAGGAGGAAGTTTTTAGTCCAATTATGTTACTTTATTTTCCCATTATTTGTTATTTTTGCTTTTCTTGCTATCGTGTAGTTCTGCTGGATACATCTTTGTTTAAGTATATTGTATATGTGCACACATAAGTAGATAGATATACATATAGAAATACATACACATGTGTATATACATGTACTTTTTTAAAAATAAGATTATACTCTGAGTCACCCTTTTTTTTGGTTCAGGTTTATTAAGTGTACTTTACATAAAGTAAAATTCACTTTTTTTAGTGTGCAGTTCTATGGGTCTTGAGAAACACAGAGACATATAATCTCCACTGTAATCAGGATACAGAAGTTATGTCATGCCCCAAAATCTTCTTGTGCTTTTGTAGTCATCCTCATCCTCTTGCAATCAGTTCTCTTTTTTTCTTTTACAGAATGTCATATAAATGGCATTGTACAATATGCAGTTTAAAGTCTAGCTTCTTTCATTTAGAATATTTTTTCCTTTAAGAGTTTTGGTTTTAGATTATGCTTCAAGAGTCCTTTATCAAATTGATGAAAATAGTTATGTTTATTATTTTTCTAAAAATATCATTGCTTCATTTTTGACAATTTAAATGTTTATTAGGTCTGGTACTTTAGTATAAATTGTGAGGCAGAGAATTCAGTTTTTAATAATTAGTCAGTTAAGCTCTATTTATTAAGTGACTATTCTAATACTCTTCCTAAATATTAATTTCCTCACAGGTAACACAAGTAGCAAGACAGCCGGGACCCCCGACCCCTTCTCCTTATTCAGCACATGAAATAAACAAGGGGCATCCCAGTCTTGCGGCAACTCCCCCGGGACATGCATCGTCCCCTGGACTCTCTCAAGTAAGAAAAACTATTTTTTTAAAATGAATTTCCACGTAAAAACAGCATTTCTGTTTTTCTAAAGCAAGCTTTAAGCAATAACACAGATTACTTGAAGAGTAATTTCTAATTTGTCTTTTGTATTTTTTTAGATAACACCTCTCATAATGGTGGCTACTAACAATTTTATATATTTCAATTATAGAGTTATTCAAAATGAACTATTAATAATAATTAGTACTTGTTTTAGAAATTAGACTGTGATTCTCAAATTTATTAAAAACCACAAAGCACTTGTTTTTTTTTTTCAATGCGTAGTCTTCCTTCTCCCTTTTTGGTATAATGTTGGTGGTTATTTTCTACTTCTGTAAAAGCGTGGGTGTCTTTCCTTCTTGAGTAATTTTAGTGGACTGTTTTGTTTGTTAAATTGGTTTTTAATTTTGCAAATAGATTATTGGAATTTGGTAGGCTTAAAATTTTGTGGAATTGTTAAAAAATAGTAAACTCTTTAGCGTATTTGCAGTTAACAGGCACAACAGACATTAAAATACTGTTTTAAGAAGATATCACTGTGTGAGTCCCCTGCATTTTTAAGCTGTTTCCATTCACATGTTTATTTGGGTTTCCTTTCTGTTAAGGGAGGGCTAGAGTTATGAATTCTCTTACTGGAATGTAGAGAAAGTCAAGCCAATAACCTTGACCTCATGCTATTTGAGATTGTCAGTAATTATATGTAAGAACTGCCCCTTTTAGTAATGGAAATTAATTTTATAACATTACTTTCAATTTGCCTTTCATATGTTAGGACTTTTTAGGGCTTGAATAATAAAATAGATAAAGTATTCGTTAATAAAGGTAATGCTGAAAGCTGATGATTGTAAGTTAGGGGCTGATTAATACTAGTTTGTACTATAGAATGTTTGGAGAAGGAATGTACAGCTTGTCAACCATATTTGAAATAGCCCTATTAAGAAATATATAAATTAATTTGGACTTTGTACTATGTTTAAACTCAGACTAAATCATTCCTATTTAATTTTGAGTTTTAAAAGTGAAACATGTCAAAATGAACCCATAATGGTTTAAAATGAGCTTCTTTGAAAAAAAAAATAAATAAATAAAATGAGCTTCTTTGTTAGTTTTCATGGCACCAAACAGAACCATCCAAGCTATTAATAAGGAATATTTGTCTGAGTCTAATTGATAAAGAAAAAATATGTAGTATTTTGAATAGGGAAATTTTAATATAAAGGGTTATTAAGTATAACAGGGTGGAGTAATGAGGAATTGGCTAATACAAAAGATAATTGTAAAGAATATAAAAATAGCAAGTGTCAGAAGCAGCTGCTTCTCCTGGGGCTGAGATAGAGTACCCATGGAAGAGCCTCCTCTCCAGGGCTGATACTGGAGCGTGTAGGACTATGGCTTATCTAATAGCAGAGAAGTCACTGTAGGGCCATCGCGGTGAATCATGCTAGAAATCCTTCTTCTGCAACCTGCTGGAAATTTGCCCTATGGGTGTTGCAGAAAGCTGGCTTTTTTAGTACCAGTGTCCTTTAGCAAAGTGCTGTTGCAGTGCACAGTGGCTAAAGGCTCCTTATATCTGTTTGCCACTGACACTTCGCATGACCTTGGATCTGCTGGATCATACATAGGTTTGTGAGGTATAGAGCAGCTTGTGTTGCAATCTAAACTTGCCGCATAGCCGCCTTGTTCAGTTTCTCACTCAAAGGTGGAAACTTCCCAGCTGACTGTCTAGGTATGCTGAGATGTAGCACACTCAGATGTAGTGTATGGTGCCTCCAAAACTCAAAAAGGCCTTGTGTATGTTGTTTTTCATGGTAATTAGTAGTAGATAAGAGACTACTCTCCCTCCACCCTGGGTTGAGATTTAGATATTATTGGATAGGGCATAATGTGGCTCTCTGACTGGAGGAGAATTTGCTCTGGTGCCACACCAGTGCAACTTACTAGAAATCCACTCTTGAATTTGTCATAATTTTGCCCTCCAGGTTACTGAAGGAAAGTTCTTCACACAGGGGGGTTCCTTAGAGGAAGCACTCTGCTGCAGAACTGTCTGAGAGGGTACCAGGGTAGCTGTTGGCCACTGGGTACTGTTGGCTGCTGCACATACAGCTGAAGCGTGAAGAAGCCATGCACTCTAGGGCAGCTGTGTACTGGAGAAGCCAGATTCTGTAGACAGTACCTGGACCACAGGAGGAGCTTGCTACCCAACCTACAGACACTGGGAGGCAAAACCTTCTGCAGTATCTCTGCAGTGCCCTCTACTAACAAAACTAACGTTGTGCTGGCTGAAATGGAAAAGTATTTAGAGTCCAGATCCATTTTCACTGTACAGGCAAATAAGGTGAATTCTGAGCTGAAAGGCAAGCGATCAATAACTGGCACGTAAGGGAAAGAGCTTAGTTCATTACAAATTCTTACTGTTTCAAGTGATTTGACCCAAGCACTTGGCATAAAGCACTTAAGTTTTCTGAAATACAGGGCATCTTGCAAATGTATTTAAGAAAGGATGATCTTGCAGTGGTCTCAGTTGTTGCACCCACAAATGGCTTTCTGTATGCGATTTTATTCGTTGCCTTTAGGAGTCACAGTATATGATTTGCAGAGGGAAAGGTCTGCAGATATTATTTTGCCTTTTTTATGATCTGTTTTGCTAGCATTGTGCATAACCCTTTCACTGTGTTAATTGACTTTAAGTTTTTTTTTCCAAAATATGTCAGAGCCACAAAAAAAGTTGATATTTTGACTACTTTATGCATTTAATGATAACATTTTGAGCCGCTTTGTATATAAATGACATTTTTATTTTAAATTTTTGTTATATGGGGGTGTTCCCTGGTGGTGGTGTGGCTAGGCTCTGGCACTCTCAACACTGTGGCCTGCGTTCGATTCCCAGCCAGGGAATATACTAAGTAGCATTAAGTAAAGTATATATAAATTCGAATCTATGCAATATGGCATACAAAACATCTTTATTGTTGATAGTGATAGTCACAGGAAAACATTTAAAAATATTGTAAATGGAGAAAAGTCCTTAAAACAGTATTCCACTGGATAACAATTTTACAATAATTGTAGTGTTTATATTTTTAAGTAAATACCATTAACGTGGTACATTTTATTAAAATAAATGATTACATTAAAGTATAAAATTTTCCTGTCGTTATTCATTCTTGAAAAACACAAAAATGTAGAAAAAAGGTCAAATAGTAAAAGGAAAAGTTTTTTGAGCTCATGGGTTAAACTTGAACCCCGCGGTAAGCAGATGGAATATTCATTTGGATATGTCTGAACGTTGCAGCAAAAGGGTTAATTTGTTGGATGAACCCAATAAATCACATGTGATTCACTACCTCCCTTCTTCCACTGCCTTTCAGTTTAATATGTCTCCTCTGTTTCAGCATCTGTTGATAGAGTGAGGACATTTTTCTAAGGTTATATACCTGAAGAGTATTTTTGGAAACTCAGCTTTCCTTAGATTTGACAGTTGACATGTTTGTGGATCTTAATTGAAAGCTGAGCCCTCAAAATAGAAGAAAAAGGATTAACATAACAAGCTTGGTGTCAAACAGATGTAGTTTCTGGGGCTTGGTGTGTCACTTTCTGGTTACATGATGTTGGATAAATTATTTAATATCTCTGGGACTTGGTTTCTTCATCTGCTATATAGGGGAGAATTAGAATTCTACCACCCTGTTAGAGGGTTGCTATGAAGATTATATGAAATCTTGCCTCAGAACATGACACACTAAATGGTTTGAATAAGTGGCATTTATTTTCATGCCTTTCAGACTTGATTGTCCTCCAGTCTTAACCTGTGTGTGTGTTTGAGTGTACATGTTTGTGTCTAACTTAGCTTATTGTTTCATGTTAGTGTGATATTCAAAAGCTCTGAGCCATGGTTTTGAGATATCTTCCAGGTGTGTGCTTATCCCTGATAATGAGGATAAAAGAGGCTAGGCTTGGTCATTTTATGTTGGTGATTCTTGTCCACTGAAGTATTCTATTTAAATCAACTGAAGATAAGAATAAACAAACTTCTTTAGCTACATGTCCTTTTCGATGTGATGTGACAGTCTCCCCCCTTTGCCTGTGAATTAGCTCTTTTAAGTAGCTACCTATGTCTGTGACTCAGTGTTTGACACTAAATGAATCTATATATTCTAAGTGAAGGCACCTAGGCTGTGATACATAAAAGAAGGAGGGGGTTCCCTGGTGGTGTAGTGGCTAGGCCTTAGCACTCTCACTCCCGCAGCTTGGGTTCGATCCCCGCTCAGGGAACCAACCAAAAAGTAAATAAATAAAACACATAGAAGAGGGAAAGTGTAGAAAATTGGTTTCAGTCTCTTCCTTACATCATCAGTGGCAACCTCCTTACCTTCTTTCCCTTTAAGATAGGATTTTACACGTGTGTGTCTTGCCAAATTTTAAGGCTGTTTGTGCATTTTCCTTTGTTACGTGATGTCTATATCTTTGTAGCTCTTCCCTCTGACAGTTTTATTTAATGAAAGTAAAAAACTTTAGACTATTAGACTATTAGAGATTGATAATTAAGTAAAATGACATTTTCAAACTGTGGTAAATTTCTGAGACACAGAGTATTCTTACGTGTGCATTCTTTTAAGTTGCTCTGAGATGGCAGCACCTGAACAGTCTCTAAACCCAGAATGTCCTCTGGGAATGGTAAAGAATTTGGAATTTAAATGTATCTTTTGGGGCAGATTTCAAAAGTTAGTAGGGAGTCAGGAGGCTTGGGTTAGAGTCCCAGCCCTGCCAATGGTATTTCAAAGTTCGACCCGGTGGGAGTTCCTATTAATGATCGATCAGTTTTCTTCTTTGTAAATAAGAGGCTTGAATTTCCTTCAAGATCTCCATGGGTTTTTGAAACTACCTCAGAGTAGCCAGTAGATAGTACAAAATTTTTTGAACTTGATTTTAGATTTAAAGTTCAGCCAACTTTGCATTCTATTTCATTTTGTATCTTTTAATATTAGAAATTTGTTATTTGAATTATTTTAAATTACTCGAATTAAGCAAAACCATAGTATTGCCTACTTACTGCTTAATTGTTGTTACTGGTTACAGGTTGTTTTCTTTTTTTGCCTGGCATCAGTGTCTGGACTCCTAAGCTATGTACACAGTAATCAGCGAGAAGGCATGCTCAGAGTAATAATGCCAAAGTGGAGTGATACATGTTTTCTGCCTTCTGTTCTGGAAATTTCATTTGGTTCTTCTTTCTTCTGAGATATCAATTCAGTCAGGTTATATAGTGGACTGAGGTGGTGATACGTTGCTGTATGATCCACTGGTTAGATTCTTTATTGTCCTTGGAAATACTAAGCAAAGAACTTCTTCACTGAGCACTTGTGATTTTTCATATTTATTTTAACACTACAATTTTCATTACTAGTAAAGGATGAGTTTCAGATGACTCATGGTTCCTATTGTCTTTTTGCTTTATCCAGCTTCCAGACTTCATTTCCCTTTCCCAACGGTCTTGTTTTGTTAAGGAAAATTTCTCCGGTTGCCTGGCAGTTGTTGATTGACTGATTGTTTCAGGCTTTGCAAACTGCTTTTTCTTTATTGTTAAGTAAATGGTGATTTTATTTACTGCCTACAAATTTTTATACTTTTTGTGATTTTAAAAATCTTTTGTTTCATAAAGAAAATAAATTCTGAGATTGACAACTCTGACAACCAATCTTACTAATTAAC
>PVJL010009412.1:0-57407 GCA_004026885.1 Lyroderma lyra
TTTTTTTTTTTTTTTTTTTTTTTTTTTTTTTGCTTCGAAACTGGCAAGAGAGTGGGAAGGTTGCCCTTTTTCTAAAAGGGTGCATCATTTGCAGTTGAATTTTTTTCTAAACCAAGTCTCTACTGGGCAATAACGCTTGTGCTAATTCCTGTAGAATTAACTCCCTGACCACGTAATTCTCTAAATTGGCCTAAAGTGTAGCTGGCATTTCCCCAAACATGGATGAGTTCCCTTTGACTATGGAGCCACGTGCATGGCTTCTGGGACTCTTAAGAAAATGAGGACTCCAGATGGGTAGGCTGCCAACCTCCAGCTGCAGAAAATGAGAAGAAAAGAATGAAAAAGTGAAGGAAGGGGAGGGACAGATGGGGACTAGACCTGGGTATCCATCACCTTTTTCTTTAGAAGTTCTGGGAGTTCCCTGGTGGTGTAGTGGCTTAAGGCTTCGGCACTGGCGCTGTCCACGCTGAGGCCTGGGTTCGATTCCCAGTCAGGGAGCTACCCACATACCAACAACAACAACAAAAAAAGTTCTGTGAGTGAAAAAGGGCCCTGATTGTTGACTTCATTTGTATTTCTTTGTTTACTAGGGAAGGTGGACTTTATTTTGGGGGCAGAATGCGTGGAATATGCTTACTGGCCAGTTTTTCCTCTGGACTGTCCTTGCCTATTTGCCGACTGGACTCCCAGTTCTCTTACTAGCCTGTAAGGCTTCTGCACTCCAATTCCAGGCTGATTTGTGTGTTGGAACCATTTTTTTTATGGCTCCTCATTGCAAAGCAGCGTCTTTCTGAAGGGCAAAGTTGAGGTGGCTTTGCAGTGATTTACACGTTATCAGCTGGCCTAAGTACACATGCTGGAGTCTAGTTTTGAATTTCAGGCTGGCAAGAAAAACTTGTCACCGGGGATGATCCATTTGCTTGCCTCAAGTGCCTTTCATTGAACTGAGCTGGAAATCCTTTATGGGCTTCAACAGCCCTGTGACACCCTTGCTGGTTAGGTGAGGAGAAAGAAATAGAGGGCAGTGAAAGCCCTCGGTGACAAGGAGGATGATGACAGGGTCTTAGACTGAAGGACAGAAGCCTCCTAACCTGCAGTGAGTCATGGCAAGAACTGGAATTGCTATGGGCCTCAGTGACCTCTTCTAAAAGGGAGGGATGGTGTCTAAAGGCTTACACTGCAACTTACAGAGCTTATCTGTGGGGGAGGAGTGGGAGTGGGGTTAGATGTGTGTGGGGGGCTTTTGATTTTTCTTTTACCATATTTTTCTATGCATGCATGATGCAAACCCACACTTTGGGCCCAAACTTTCATGGAAAAAAATCTTTTGTTTCCATTTTTTAATTCAAATTTTTATTTGTTTATACCTTGGTACTTGATTTTTGTATTATAAAGGGATTTGAACATTTATTTTTTTAAACATATTATGGTACAAGACATTTTGTGTAACAAAGAATTATAAAACACAAGAACCAATACAAGGTACAAGAAATTTTATGTATAAAATTTTTTTATATAAAAATACCCCAATTATCGTATTCTAAGGTATTATTTTGCATATGGATATTGTTATTGATTTCTAGAGATACACTTTTAACTCAAGCATAAATAAAAGAAGTAAAAACATCTATATAGATAAAGAATTAGTACTACCCATGTATAACGCACATTATTATTTTTTTCTCACAAATTTGGGTAAAAAAGTGAGCATTATACATGACAAAATATGGTACTTCTGTACCACTGAGCTCTTAGAACCTCCATGTATGCATGAATTTCCCCAACATTTTATTATGAAAAATGCCAAGCATACAGATGTTGCAAGAATAGTACACAAACACCTGCCACCTACAGCCTACCACTACCATTTGGCTACACTTGCTTTATCACCTATCTGTCCATCCCTCTATCCACCCTTCAATCCATCTGAATTTTTGATGTATTTAGAAGTAAATTGTAGATATGTATTCATAAAATATTCTTGTAATTAGTTTTTAATTTCTTCATAAAGACAAATGTCTGACTTAAGATCCTTAAGGTCACATATCTTATTTCAAAGATTACAATTATGACACTTTTTCCAAAACATCTCTGACAAAAAGACTTCTCACTAACAGTATTTATATTTTTAAGTACAGCTAAGGTGGTACACTTTATTAAAATAAATGATTACATTAAGGTATAAAAATTTCCTATGGTTATTTATTCTTGAAAAACACAAAAATAGTTTAATGTTTATTTGGGGACGAGTGGGTCAGGGAGGGGAGAAAGGGGAGGGGGTGGGAGAGGAGGGGGGGAAGCTAAATATAAGCTGATGGAAGGAGAAGTCACATTAGGTGGTGAACTTATTACACAACAAGCTGACAATGCACTGTAGAACTGTATGCCTGAGGCCTATGTAATCCTTGCTAACTGATGTCACCCCAGTAAGTCTAACAATAAAAATGAATTTAAAAAAACCGGGAGTTCCCTGGTGGTGTAGTGGCTTGAGGCTTCGGCGTTGGCGCTGTCAGCGCTGCGGCCTGGGTTCGATTCCCAGCCAGGGAGCTACCCACATACCAAAAAGCAAAAAAAAAAACCACAAAAATACAGAAAAACGTGCATCTGCTTTCCTAACCTTCCTTTCTGAACACTGACAAGATTGTCTGAGCTCGTGGGGTAAACGCGAAGGCCGCAGTCAGCGGACGGAAATATCATTCAGCTACGTCCGCACACCCCGGCACAAGGGTTAGGAGAAGGGGGTACGTTAACGACTTGGCAGCAAGTGCAAAGGAAGTAGCCCAAGTGGCCTGAGCAAAGGCAGGGGAGGGTGTGAGACGCGCTGGGGTGGGGCTGGACAAAGGCCGGAAGGGCCCTGCGGCTTGCAGCCCTCCCCTTTGGGCGCCCCATGTCCTTTCCTTCCTGTAGGGTCTTGCTGCTCATCTGGCCTACCTTGGAGAATGGACACCCTCGGCCCCGGGTTCGGCCAAGAGCTCTGATTCTCTCTCACCCCTAAGCGACAGTTCCAGGAATAAGAAAATCCGATTGGCTTCACTTGAATCAGGGCCAGTAAGCAATAGCTGTGGAATGGGCATCCCAATGGGCATTCTGTCACTGAGAGAGGCCAGGGGAGGGAACGTCCCAGGGAAAAGGACCACTGGCTTCTGAGCGGGCAGGCACTCCAACTGGTGCCCTCAAAAGAATGGGCGGAACAGAAAGAGCAACAATCCCAAAATCTGAAAGTCACCCACCCTGACCCCACCTTGACCCCACCTTGACCCCACCTTGACCCCACCTCGACATCCCCTGGCCCATCCACTGCTGGGGAAAGCCACCCACCCTGACCCCACCTTGACCCCACCTTGACCCCACCTTGACATCCCCTGGCCCATCCACTGCTGGGGAGAACAGCTGGGGCCTGTGAAATCTTCAAGGGATGCAGACCCCAAAACAGGAACAGACTTCCATGTGCCCCAGGACCTCTGCATGTGGCAGGAGATGAAGGCTTTGAAGACCTCATGCTGGGTTCGGTATTCATTCGCGTGGGCTGCTCTAACAAAGTACCACAGACTGAGTGCTTTAGACAACAGTCACTGTCCTGGAAACCAGAAGGCCAAGGTCAAGGTGTCACAAGGTTAGTTCCTCTGAGGGCTTTGAGGGGGATCTGCCCCAGGCCTCTCTCCTCGGCTTGCGGAGCTGTCTTCATCTTCGTGTGGCCGCCCCATGTGCATGTCTGTCTCCACATTTCCCCTTTTTCTAAGAACACTGAAGATACTCGATTAGGGCTCACCCTAATGACCTCATTTTAACTTGATTACCTCTGGAAAAACCCTGTCTCCAATAAGGTCATAGTCTTTTTTTTTTTTTTTTTTTTGGTGGTGGAGGGGGGTACTTCCCTGGCTGGGAATCGAACCCAGGCTGCAGCGTTGAGAGCACCAAAGCCTTAGCCACTACACCACCAGGGAAACCCCCCTCAAATGAGGTCATATTCTGAGGTTCTGGGGGTTAGCACTTGAACATATGAATTTTGGGGGGCACAGTTCAACCCCTATGTTCCTCTGTGTATCTCATCCCAAGTGAGTGGAGGTATGTGGGTCAGTTGGCATGGTGGGTGGGTAGGATCCCCACCATCATCACCCTCAGAGTGAGCTCAGAGTTGGATCTTCAACGTTCCGTGACGGGATTGGAAGGGGCAAAAGGGATGTGCAATAACTGTTCAATGAGTGAGTGAGAGGAGCAGTGACCTTCTCAGAGGCTGCGGCGTAAGAAGGGCTGCAGTTCGAATCAGAGTTGGGTCTGCTCGGCAGGACAGGCTGAATGAAGTGCTGAACCCAGAAGGTGATTCTCGCCTCTGGGAGTGGTGGGGAAACAGGCCAAGCATGAGCGTGCATGTGTGTGCATGTGTGTGTATGTGTGTGAGTGTGTGGGTGAGCGTGTGTGAGAGTGTGCGTGCGTGCGTGTGTGTGTGTGAGTATGTGTGAGAGTATGTGTGAGTGTGTGAGAGAGTGTGTGTGTGTGTGAGTGTGTGTGAGAGAGTGTGTGTGAGTGTGTGTGAGAATATGTGTGAGTGTGTGAGAGAGTGTAGTGTGAGTGCGTGAGAGAGTGTGTGTGTGTGAGAGTGTGTGTGTGAGAGTATGTGTGAGTGCGTGTGTGCGTGCGTGTGTGTGAGTGTGTGAGTGTGTGTGTGAGTGTGTGTGAGTGTGTGTGAGAGAGAGAGTGTGTGTGAGAGTGTGTGTGCGTGTGTGCGTGCGTGTGTGTGAGTGTGTGTGAGTGTGTGTGTGAGAGAGTGTGTGTGAATGTGTGTGTGTGTATGTGCGTGCGCGCACATGCGCATGTGCATGCACAGCCCTGCTGCGAGTCCTTTGTGAAACTCCAATGCCCTTACAACTCTTACTCAGAAAGTCAGGTGCTTGCAAGTAAAAGCTTTGACTTTCAACACTGTGTCTCTGCCATGGGTTCCAAGACCCCGGTTTAGAAGACAAAGCCAAGGCTACTCTGACCTCTAAACTCAGTCTTCTCCTGAAGCAACAATCTCAGCCTCTAATGATGAAAGAGTCCCAGGGTAAAAAGGAAGAAAGAGAATAATGCTATTTCAAGGTAGTCTTCTGCTTCATTATGATCACAGATGTAATGAGTCATATGTCTGAAGCATGTTCCAGAAATAGGAAAAAAGCTGAAAGAAACAGAATCAAACAACCTGGGTACGACTTTGTCTCTTAACTTTAATGAGAAGGGACATAGGTCATTTTTGTTTAAGCCACTTTTCCTCATGGCCCTGTGAACTTCCGGATCCGAGTAGAAGGGGAAAAGCATCCCTTAAGGGTGATACTGATTTGGTTTATGTCTTCGAAGGGCCTGCAGCAAGGAGAGGAATGGATGAAAATGTAAACAGACAACTCACTGATGTGTGTGCAGCTTGTTTGCGCAGTCAGGGTGCCTCCACACAAAATAAAGATGATGCTCTCACTCTGAGTAGTTTTGGTCTCCAAAGAACTAAATCTAGAGCATTTCCTGTGAGCCCGGCCTCTTAGGCCTGACTTTTTCAGGGTTGATGTCTGAGGATGTAACGTGTGGGTGATGGCCACACGAGGAGTAGATGTTTTTCCACAAAAAGCTGGATGTAAACATGGTCATTTGGGGTGGGGGGGAGCTTTCTAACATTAGATACTCGTTGGACTTTTTATTGGATGAGCTGGTCTTACTGAAGTCTGGACCCTTTGCCCCTGTTTGCAGATGAATTGTTTTTTTTTCCTTTTGAAATACTTTTTGCCTCTAAACTTTCCCTTGAGAGAGAGATATATCGTATTTTGCCATGTATAATGACCACCCATGTTTTTGGCCCAAACTTTCAGGGAAAAAAGTCTTCTGTTTTAATTTTTTAATTCAAATTTTCATTTGTTTATATTTAAGTACTTATTTTTTGTATTATAAAGGGATTTTAGCATTTATTTTTAACATATTATTGTACAAGAAATCTTATGCAACAAACAATTATAAAACATAAGAACAGATACAAGGTACAAGAAGTTTTACATGTAAGATTATTTTTATATATATAAGACGATAATTGTATTCCAGGGTATTATTTTGCATATAGATATCATTATTGATTCTAGTTACACTTTTAACTCATAAGCATAAATAAAAGAACTGAAAACATTTATGTAGATACAGAATCAGTACTACCCATGTATAATGCGCATCCTTAGTTTTCCCTCACAAATTTGGGCAAAGAAGTGTGTATTCTACATGGCAAAATACCGTAATACACGAATTTGATTTCACAGTTTTAAAAAGCCACGTACGCCTGATGCTCTTTGTAGAACCCTGCAGAAATTCTAAGGGATTCCTTCCCAGGGCTGCACCCTCCTTCCCCAGGACACTGGCATCCGGGTTCTTGCCTGCCTGAGACACACGGCCTGGTTAGGAGCATGCAGGCACCACGCGTCCGCGTGCGTTCTGTACGACGCCGGTGCTCAGCTCCGTGTCCCAACCGAGTGTCTTAGCTCTGGGACTGCGGGTGGGCAGGGAGGTGTTATTGTGGTCCCGAAGGACTTTGGCTTTTGGCGACCTTCAAACCAAGTCTCCATCACCTAGAGCCACTGTAGGGCACGCTCGTATTAGGAAATGTCAGGATGCACGGCTCGATCCCTGACCCAGCATGACGTATTTGAAACCACCTCTGCCCCGAAGATCCCAGGCCAGGTGTGGTCACTACACCTGTGTGTGTGGTTTCCATCGGGGCTCTGGGACCCCAGGATGCCTTCGCCTGAGGGAGCTGTACCAGGGGGTATCTTCTCTCACAGGTAGCCAGCATGTCCATGTGTCTCCTGTTCAATGTCAAGGCCCTGGGGTTCTAAGGACCCTTCCTATGTGCCTGTGGTCGCATGGCAGGTGTCTGTCATGCCCGTGTTACACCTTCATTGTAGAAGCCTTTAGCAATGGTGGGGTTTGCTGGCAGACCACCTGCATGGCCCTGCCGCTCAGCGTTAGTGGGAGACCCGAGTGCTGAAATCCCCACGTGGGCCCTTCAGGTGGGGTGGGGAGGGGGAGAACAGCCGCGCACACCTGTGGGGTGCAGACGGGGTGCCCCTTCACCCCGAGGCGCTCGCAGGCGCAGGGCGGTGCTGGCGAATGTGAGCGGATGCTGTCTCGTGGCCGTTTGTGTTTTAGTCTGTGACACCCTCTGTCCTCGTGGAGACTGGCCTTGTTGCTGGTCTGCACTGTCAATCACATGGCCCCCCCACCCCACCCCCAAAACCCTAAAGAACAAAACCCAGCCGGGACGGGGTGCACAACACAGACTAGGCCGAGCAGTGGATGTTGTTTATCCACAGTTCTCGGGGAAGCACACGGGCTTATTCGGAACCACGAGCCCATAAGCTGCTTGGCCCCGAGGGCGAAGTCCGAAGGTGATTTCAAAACTTGTTTGTCTTGGTGAAAAATGGGGGTGGCTATGGAGAGGTAGAGGGCAGGAGGCAGTGGAAGGCTGAGCCCCATTCTGATCCCCAAATTTTCCATCACCCAGTGCTCGGGGTGAGTGACTTCCTGGTGAGAACAGCCGGAGAGGGTCCCTTTGCAGGGGGGACACATGCAGCAGGTGCTAATGCAGGGGCTGGTCGTCTGACGCCCACGATGGCCGATGGCCAGTGGATGGTGTGGTTGGGGACAGGTCTCAGCGTGATGTGCTGGAAGGGGCCTCCGGCGGGCGTCTGTGTTCTACCCCAAGTGGACACGTGTGTTTGCAACGAACAGCACAGGCGGCCCGCCTTTTCCTTCCATGTGACGGGGGGGTATCGCCCATGTCACAGCCACCGGCTTTGGTCTTTGTGCTCACGCTTCAGGGTATGTGTCCCCTGTTCTAGAAGGAGCAGCAGTCCCTCGCTCGGTGGCTCAGTGACTGAGTCCGGCAGCACAGGTCTCTGTGTCGGTGACAGATGGAGTGCAGACCCTCCCCTTGACTGAGCTCACACCCTGGAAACGAAGGTCTTCTCCGTCCAAACACCTCCACTGTCACCAAGGGCGACTTGTGTCGCCTTGTGAACCTGGCAGGGCCCCTCTTGGCCGTTTCCTCATTTTTCTCTCCACCAGGGCGAGACCCCTGAGGCCCAGGCTTCTGGCGTACAGTTTCGCCTGCGGACCCTATTAATATCCAGACTCCAAGTCAGTAGATCTGGGTGGTCTGAGATTCCAGTTTGTAACGATCTCCCAGGTGGCCCGCAGTCTGAGCGGTGACCCTCCACATCAGTGAGGACAGTGTTTCCCATGCGTCAGAGTCTGGGGCGGCCCCCTGGATCTGCCGGCCAGCACAGCCCCGGGCGGGCCCTGGCGGGCAGCTGCTCGTCGCCAGGCAGCAGCGAGGCGCCCACGGGCTTGTGCGCGGCTGTGCACGCGGCCTCCTCCGCCTGCTGGGTACAGGAGCTTGGCTCTGCGGGGTGGCTGCAATGATTGGCACTTCAGGGCTGGGCATAAAGAAGCCCTGTTGGGGCGCTGCCTGAAAGGAGCAGAACCCAGGCTTGCTCTGGGGGGCAGGGTAGGAAAGGATGCTCACCCACTTTGTGCCGTGGAACCCCCCTTGCGCCCCCAGCACTGGGAGCAGAGCAGTCACCTGAGCCACGCGGAGCTGGCCGCCAGGGCCCTGGACTGCAGCACAGGACGGGGCTCAGGCGGGTGCCAGCGCCCCCCGGTGGTGGCTGGGCACGGGCTCTCGTAGCCCCACCGGGAGGCAGGCAGAGAAAACGCGTTTAGCACAGCACGTTGGGCTCCTGCCCTCGCCCCGAGCAGAGCACGCACTGATCCTACGCCTGAAAAATGCAGGGGACAGATCACGTACAGATCTAATGACACGAGCACATGGTGTGGTCCCCTTGACATTGACATCTGGTGGCTGCTGAAACCCTAGAAAGAGCGTAATGAGAAAAGCAACCACATTGCCCTCACAGCATCGTTTCCGTTGCCAAGCGAGGAACGCACCCTTGAGCAATGGTTTTGCCTTCCCGGAAGCTCGCCTGCCTGCTCAGCGTGAGGCTGCACTGCATACAGGTGATAATGCACCCCTACTACTGCCACTACTCCAATAGCAACTGCCTACGTGGCCTCCCTCGGCAAAGGGTCGTGCACTTTGCAAAGCGCCTTTGCAGACTTCCGCCTCCAAGACATGGAATAGCGGTGTGTCCAGCGGCAGCTCACAGAGGGGAAAAATAGCTCCCGACATCAGCCAAGGACTGGCAGAGACAGACAGACAGACAGACACACGAGCCCGTGGGACCACCGAGATGAGTGAAGCGAGAGTGCTGAGGGTGGGCGTGGTGCAGGGGCGGGGGTGACTTCCGGAAGGAGCAATGCCCGAGTGAGCCCTCAAGCCGAGCAGGGATGTACCGGGAAATACCCTCAGGGAACCGCAAGCAGCGCGACGCCGCGGGTGACCAAGGCGAGGCTAGGAAGGCCCGTGGGGCCAGATGGGGGAGGGCTCTGTGTCCTGCCCAGAGGCTTGGCTTTTCCCGAGCAGCAGCCCTGGGAAGGTCTTGAACACAAGAGCCTTTAGGGAGATCCCTGAGGCAGGTGTAAGGAGGACGTCCTGGAGGAGGCATGGGCTGGCCACCTGCACGGAAAGGCCTTGATGAATCGGTTCTGTGTTAAAACAGATTTTTGCAACTCAAGCGCCCCTCATGGCTCAGTTCTCTAACTGTCCCCCAAGCTCCATGTGAGGACAGCTATTGGTGCCCTGCGTAGATCTGTTCAGTGAAGACAGACAGGCTGCCCACGTACCACACACCCGCGATGGAGGCAGGGCACTGGTGGAAGCACCTAAGGGGGAGGGGGAGGGGGCTGGTTGCCAGGGGAACCAGCCTCCAATGGAGGCCTAGAACTTTCAGTCCCAGCCCTGACGGAGAGGGGCTGGAGGTTGGCTCAATCACCAATGGCCAGGGATGTCATCACTCACGCCTCTGTAAAAACCGAACGGACAGGGTTCTGTGGACACGTGCACATGTGGGGAGGGTGGACACCTGGAGGGCGTGGCAGCTCCGCCCCACGCCTCATGCATCTCTCCCATCTGCTCCCCTGAGTTCTGGCCTCTTGTAATACCGGGTGACCTGGTGAGGAGAGGTTTCTCTGAGGCCTGTGGCCGCTCTAGCAAGAGTCCAACCCAAGGAGGGGGTTGTGGGAACCTCCAACCTGTCGGGTATTGGTCAGAAGTCAGGTGACAACTTGGACTTGGGAGTGGCATTGGGGGCGGGGCCAGGGGGCGGTCTTGTGGACGGAGCCCTCAGCCTGTGGGATCTGACAGGCCATGTCTGCAGTGGACACAGTCCGATTCCAGGGCGAATGCTCACACTCACACCGGAACCTTGGCCCAAGGCTACGTTCCCACTTCCCAACCAGTGTGACAGCTGGCAGGGGAGACACGGGAGGTGGCATGTTTGTTCAAAGGACGTGCAGAAGTCTGAAGGCTTGGATTCCTGAGCTCTGCTGGGCTCTTGATGGGGAAAGGACAGACACATAAAGTCCATAAAGGATTTTTATAGACTTCTGGGTAGGTTTGAGAACAAAGGTCGTTAAGTAGGTGGCCATCCTGATTTAATAGGGGGTCGGGAGTCTGGGTCAGCCTGAGAGAGGGAAGTTGTGCAGTTAGCTGTCATCCACGCAGTTTGTTTCATATATGGCCTGCCACCTCTTGAGGAGCAAAACACAGGTGACAAATCATGTAGAGATCTCATCTTAAGAGCAGGTGTTTAGCTCGTTGTCTGGCCTGCTGGCAGGAGAGCTATTTTCGGATTCATCTAATAATCAAGACTCTCACTCTAGTGCACACAGTTATCCCCAAAAGGGAGGTGACCCTGAAGATTCTCTTCAGTTCAGTGCTGCTCTCTGGAGACCACAAAGCCCAGGCTGTAGCAGTGTGTGTAGGACGCTCCCTCCCCTGTGGTCACTCCAGCCAGGCTCCCACCTCACTCCCTGTCCTCCCTGCGACCTGCAGTGGACAGTGGCGACTTGGCGGGGTCCCACCCCTCCCCACATCACTGTGACCCGGCCTTGCCCGCCCTCATTTCTCGCAGAACCGAGGATGGGCCTAGAACCTGGCTCTGTGGCCCAGTGGGATTGGGCCTTGGCTTCCACCCCTGTGCTCCTGACAGTCCTCTGGGGATGCAGTAGGTGGTGACAGTGACAGGGACACCAGTGTAGTGCATTCTGCAGGTTAGAGTCATTACTTAAAGCAGCACTCTGCTGGGCACACAGCCTAATCCTGCAGAGCGCTCAGTGGACAGTGGTCAGCGTCTTTGACACCTTAGAGCTCTGACATGGGTGACGTGCTCACGTATCAGACCGCAGCTCCGGGTGCTTTTCGAGCTGCCTGGGACAACATGGGACATCACAGGGTAGGGATTCCATGGTTAGAATCAAGTCTTCAAGTAAATTTCCCAATCGTGTCCACTCCAGGGAACCCAGATCTGGCAGCTGTGCCCTGACAGTGAGGACATGTCATGTGGGAACTCGCACTAGAGGAGCTTGGAGGGGACCAGGCTGAATGCAATGTCCATTCAGAAAGCCCAGGAGGCGGTTCCAGTTTCTCCCACGAATTTGGCCATCGGCCTCTTCAGGAACTAAGTTTTCTGATGTTTTCAGTGACTCTCTCAATCCTTTCTACATCTCTCCCAAACTTAGTTCCCCAACCTCTGAGAAATTTCCTGGTCAAGTGCTGACCATTGTTGTCATAAGACCCCCAATCTAAGTCCTAAAGGAATCCATGCGAGACCACTTGGGCCTGTACTGGGCTTGGCTGGAGGCTCCTGTGTCACACAAAGCCACCACTGAAGAAGAACTCGCTCCTCATCTCAGCCGTGCCCCTAACATCCGAGGCCTGGGCCCCTGCAGAGGTGTTTGTAAAAATGACACATTTAAGTTTGGCCTTGGCAAGTGGCTCCTTTGGAACCTGAAGTTTTGGGAGGAGGAAACAGATACCCCAGTGTGATTTGGTTGTGGGCATCACTTACCTTCTCATCTGCAGTGGCCTGCTGCCTGGGGATCGCCATCTGAACCCTTGAAGGAACCAGGGCCCCACGGGAAAACTCAGTCCCTGAGGACCCCGGCTGGTGGGTTTGGAAATGCCTGGATGTACGACACGCACGGGACACGGCTTCAGCACCTGGCTTTCTGTGTTAGGGTCCACCCCGGAGAGGTTCCCACAGGCTCTGAGGGGGATCAGAGCTGCCCTTGGCCTCACCGTGCTCTCTGTGGCCTTTTAGGCAACAGCCTAACCAAGATAAGGTCAAGAAGGAGTTTAGAATTTTTAAGTATGGAGGAAACATCTCGGCAATTGATGTGAAACACAACTGGCGAGTTTAGTGGATTTCACTTTGCTGTGATTAAAAAGAACACACCACCTGGCACTGCCTCCTTGGAGCACCCGGGGCTCAGGGGGTCTCGTTTCTGTGACAGCATCTCGGTTCAGCGCTGGGGTCTGCAACTGAAGACCCAGGAACAGTGAGGACAAACCAGACAGTGTTGAGAGAGGCCTCTGGCAGCATGTCACACAAAGGGCAACGAAGGAAACTTTTTAATGTCTCAGCCTGTGTGTTTGTATTTCCTTTATTTTTTAATTACTTATTTTTTCAGTCCCAGTTGACATTCTATACGATTTTATGTTAGTTTTAGAGGAATAGCACAGTGATTAGACATTTATGCTCCTATAATTCATGCAGTAATCCCCCCACTTAGTCTAGCACCCACCTGGCACATACATAGTACCATACTATTGACTCTGTCCCCTGTGCTGTACTTTACAAACTTGGGACTGTTTTATAATTGCCGATTTGGATTTCTTACTCTCTTCATCTTTCTCATCCAGCGCCCCAATCTGCCCCCTCTAACAACCACCAGCTTGTCCTCTGTGAGTCTGTTTTGTTTGTTCGTTTATTTTGTTCTTTGGATTCCACACACAGGTGAAGTCACAGGGCGTTTGTCTTTCTCAGTCTGCCTTATGTCACGTGGTGTCATACCCTCTAGGTCTGTCCACATTGTGGCAAATGACACTCTAGAATAAAGCTGTGCTGGGTTAGTGCACAGGAGCTCTGTATGATGCAGCAGTCAAAACAACAAGAAAACATGGAATTTTCAGCATCCAAAAGGTAAAATATAAGTCAATGTGCCGATAAAGGGACAAGGCGAATTTCTCCTGGGGGCTTTCACAAGGGGCCAAAGGGTGAAGCGGTGGACCAGCCACTTGGCTGTTGCTTGTGGAGGCCTCTGCAGCCAGTGGCCCAGAGAGTGCCCCTCAGGAAAAGCAATCTGCAAGGGGCCAGAGCCACGCTCTGAAACACGCTGCTTTCTACCGCATTGGCTGGCATGCAAGGACACCTAAAACACCCAGAGCGATGGAGTAAGGGCAGGCCCATTGGGCAATCCTCCGTAGGAGAGTTATTCTTGCTCCCCAGCCTAACAGAGTTGGGGGCTCTATTCTATGGGTGGGGGGAATCCTGCTGTGTGGATATTCTGCAAGGTCTGACAATTAAGTTAGTGAACTCATCCTAGAAAAAGTGCTACATACCTCATTGCTGAATATCACTCTGGTCACCTTCGAAGTGCCCCCTTGGGAAGCTGTGCACTGATGCCAGCACCTAGTCCACCCTTCAAAGCAATTTTGGAACTCTTTTTCTGTGGCCATCAGAGCTGTCATCTTATGATCCTTGATGCCCTTAATGTCATAAAAATGTCTTCCTTTCAATATTTCCTTTATCTTTGGGTAAAGAAAAAAGTCACTGAGGGCCAGATCAGGTGAGTAGGGAGGGTGTTCCAATACGGCTATTTGTATACTGGCTAAAAACTCCCTCACAAATGTCATGTGAGATGGTACATTGTCTTGATGCAAGAGCCATGAGTTTTTGGTGAAAAGTTCAGGTTGTTTTTATTTAACTTTTTAATGCAGCCTTGTCAGCACTTCCAAATAGTAAACTTGGTTGACTGTTTGTTCAGTGGTACAAATTCATAATGAACAATCCCTCTGATATCAAAGAAGTTTAGCAACATCATTTGGACTCTTGATTTGGACTGACAAAACTTTTTTGGTCATGGAGAATTGGCTGACTTCCATTGTACATTTTGATGCTTTGTTTCAGGGTCGTATTGGTACACCCATGTTTCATCACCAGTAATAACATGGCCCAAAGCATCGTCTTGTGTCTCAAAAAGGTCTTGGCAAACTTTAACTCTTTGCTTTTGTTCATCAGTGAGCTCCTTTGGGACCATTTTTGCACACACCTTTCTCATACCAAGATTTTCAGTTAAGATTTTCCTGTTTCTCTATTGGTGTTTACTTGGTCTGCTGTGTTTCTCATAGTCAGCTGACAATTTTGACACACAATTTGATGAATTTTTGCTATGTTTTCATCAGTTCTGCTTGTTACTGGCTGTCCTGACTTCTCTTCATCAGTGACACCTTCTCTCCCCTCAGAAAAAAAAAATTTCATCCATTTGTACACTGCCATTTTCTTCATGGCATTATCCTCATAAACTTGGACTAACATGTCCTTGATTTCACTTCCACTCTTGCCAAGTTAAACAAGAAATTCAATGTTTGTTTTTTGCTCTAATTCAAGCTCCAACTTTCTCATGATGGCACACAAAAACATGCCACAACAATAAAGAATGCACTCAGCAAGACATCGCCACACGTCAACATGAACACAGCTCTGAGACACGGATATAACCCGGTTACGACACCTTACTGAGTTGTTTGTACAGTGCTGCCAACGTGAGCGCACGGTGGGAAGTTTGTGAGCTTAACTGTCAGACCTCGTAAGCTGCTTAACTAAGTAGACAGTAGAATGTCCATTGGGCATGACAATTATGAAGCCTCAGAAAAAGGCTGATATCCTGACCTTCCTGGTGGTGGGCTGATGAGTGTATGCAGACTGGGCCACAAATTTCCTCAGAAATACAAACAAATGAGCACCCGGGGCTCAGCATTCAGCAACTAAGAGTGAGACAGCACGAACTGCACTCCGGGCTCTCTTCCAAAGCAGGCGTGACCAATGCAGCCAGATGCCACCGCACACAGGATTCCATGACACGCTGCCATGGTAATCACACTGTTTTCCTGGATTTGATGGCTTATTATCTAGCAGTCAAGATAATTGGGGATATTTTTGCTTCTTTGTTAGATGAGACCAAGAGTGGGAGCATTAGGGAAAGGGGGAGACAGAGGCACTGTGCTAGAAGTCTAGGAGAGAGAGAAGGGGGCTGGGGAGAGGGAGAGAGAGATGGAGAGACAGAGAGAGAAAGAGAGAAAGAGGGAGAGAAGCAGAGAGACACACAGAGAGGGAGAGAGAGAGAGGAGAGACAGAGGGAGACAGAGACTGGTAGGAATTGAGGGGAGCCGGGGCAGAGGAGGGAAGGGCGAGCCTGCTGGGCTGTTCAGAGAAGGCACTAGAAGGTAAAAGGTGGCAATGGTAGAGGAAGGCAGAGAAACCAGGGGTTGCTATGGTCTGAATGCGTGTGTTCCCCCAAATTCTTATATTGAAACCTACTCCCCAAGGTGATGGTATTAGGAGGCGGGGCCTTTGGGAGGTGATTAGGTCCTGAGGGTGGAGTCCTCACAAATGGGGCCAGTGTCCTTATAAAAGAGGCCCCAGGAGCTCCCTCCTCCTCTTTTCTACCCTGTGAGCCCCCAGGGGAGGGCGCCGTCTGCGAGGAAGCCCACCCTCACCAGGATCTGCCATGTTGGCGCCTTGGTCTTGGACCTCCAGCCTCCAGACTGTGAGGCGTGCATTTCTGTCATCAGGAAGCTACTCAGCCTATGGAACTTCGTCACAGCAGCTGGGATGGACTAAGACAGGGATCTGTACCTGAGAACCAGCCCCCAGGCTGCTGTGCCACTCAGGGAGGAACTCAACTGCTGGTCAAGGTCAGGATTTGTGTCAGTAGGTCCCTTGCCTCTTCTCAGTCAGTGGGATTTAGGGTGGCTTTCCTAGTGACACTCCAGAAGTCCCAGCATTTCAGTCTGGGCAACCTGACTTCTGCTGGGCTCAGCGCTCATGGCTGGTGCACCCTGGTCAGTAACTGGCTCTCTAGTCGGGGTATTCCCCCAGGCTTTGTGCTAGGGAGTCACGCTAAAGACTGTTTTCAGTGCATGTACCTGATTTCCCCTGTGGCTGGTGTGGCCTTGAGAAGTAAGGTTATGCCTACCAGGAATAATCCAGTAAAACCAGTGCTTGGCCTAGATCTTGCCCATATGAGTATAAAAGGAACTAGCTGTATGGTTCTTCTATATGATAGTTCCTGGCTCTGCCCCTTACAGGCAAGAAGGTAAAAGAAGGCAGTTAAACAGTACTGACCTGTATTTGAGGGTCTTCAAATGCTCTTTTCCTCTGCTCTCACCTAACATCTGGATGAGCCCGTAGCTATGACAGCTCCCTCCCAGGTCACAGGCATGTGTCCTGCAGCCGTGGGCTGGGGGAGATTTTGGGGGGTAGTAACAGCCAGGCCCACCCCTGGCTGCAGATCCCTTATTTGGATAAAGTCCTTGCTTTCTGTAGGGTCATGAAGGGGGCTTGATGCTAGTGAGTATGTCCCCACCTGGACACCGTGGCTGGTGAGCCGCAACCACGGTGATAGTGAAGGGGTGGACATATGAGACCCTGTCCCGTAGACATGATCACTCTAGCAGTGATCGCATGTGGGCACCAGTCTCAAGGATGACTGTAACATTTGGACCCTGTGGCTGGGGGAGTAAATGCCATGAACAGAAATTGGGAGTGCAGGAGCAAGGGTTCATGGGGGCAGAAAATGGTAGATAACACAGGGGGAGGTGCACCCAGTAAGCTGGCGGGTGGCCTGGCCCTGCTGAGAGCGGGGTCATGGAGGTACTGGTCCCAAGCTATAAAGAGCTGACCACTGCTCGTGACCCCTCATGCAGGAGAGAGGTGAGGACAGGCTGGGGAATTCTTAGTTTAAAAGGGAAGAGGAGGAGGAGGAGGAGGGAGCTGCCAAGGAAGCTGGGAGCCCACCAGACAGGAGGAAGGAGTCACACCATCCAGTGCATGAAAACATGCAATTGCTCATTGGTGAAATCAACTGGTAATTTTAGGAGAGCAGACACATATTTAAAAGTTGCCTGGGTGGCTTCCAGAACCTCTGGAAGGGCTGAAAGAGCAGGTTTGGAGCTCTGAGAGAACGAGACAAACTGAGACCGCCCCTGCCTGGGTCCTGGACACTGGCCTATGTCCCTGAAACCCTGGGCTCTGGGTGCTGGCCTTCCCCTGGGCACGGCGGCCACCGCTGCTCCGGGGACTCAGGCTGCACGGTGACCCTGACTCGGAGCCCCGGGCAGGGGGGCCTGGTTAGCAGGGCCTGGGCTTTGTGTCTACTGTACACTTCCAGCAGACTCTCAGTTAGCCGGCACCCATGGCGATGGGGAGATGCCGGATAAATGTAAGTAGACTCTCTGTTAACGGGGAACTCAAGCAATCGGCAAAACAAAACCAACCAACCAACCAGCCATTTTGCCGGTTGTGTGAGCGTGCCGGTTGCTTCAGTTCCGGTTAACGGAGAGTCCCCTGTACGTAGCATTTTTTTCTTCAACACTCGGAGGCAGGCCCATTGAAAGGGGGTGGTGGCGCTGTGACTCCTGAGCACGTTTGTTTTTGGAGAAAGCGGGGGAGATGCCAGCACAGTCCAGAGGCACACGGGAAGGAAGGGGCCGGCGGAGTGGGTGCCGTGCGGGAGATCAGACGCGCGCGAGTGGGGCCCACGGCAGAGAGGAAAGGACGGGTGCGCCCCCAGCCCCGGGGAGACGGCCTGCTAGGCTCGGTGGGACAAGGCTGTACCACACGGCCACTCAGGCCTCCATCTAGCAAGGCAGGCCCCTTTGCAGTATCATGCACAGGTGCTTTATTTTCGTTGAACCTGGGCAAGTCTTTGACTTACTTGAGCATTAGAATGCAGCAGGAGAGACGTCCATGACTTTCGGGGCCTTCCAGCTCCTGTCATTCTCCTCGCAGAAGAGAGGGCCAGGTGGCCGAGCCAGGCCAGCTTCCTGGCAGATGGGCCACAGGGCGGAGAGCCAGGCAGCCCCGCCCACAGCCAGCCCCGCCCACAGCCAGCCCCGCCCACAGCCAGCCCGCCCACAGCCAGCCCCTCCGGTGTGCGGATAGGCCGCCTTGAGCCCGGCCGCCCAGCTTTGCTTCCGGCTGAGTGGAACTGGAGAAGTGAGCCTATACCTGGCTAACCCACGGAATTGAGAAATTAATAAGTTTTAGTTATTTTAAACCGTTACGTTTTGGGGTGGTTAGTCATGCAGCAAGAGGTAAAAAACCGATTGTGTTCTGCATTTTTCATGTAATTGCACATTAATAACTCCACATTATTAATATATTAAACTTTTTTTTCCAGGGGAGAGCGCGAGCGCAGTCCCCCACTACCACAAACTATGCAGTCGAGTTTCCCACATTTGGGGAAATCGCAGGGGTCAGTACATCCGGAGTGCCATGGATAAGCCTCGCCCTGGGAAAACCACCTTCGTGATCATGGTATCTCCCCTGCCAGGTAAGTATATTAAACTTTTTTTGGCTGCAGCCACCAGAAACCAACCCTGGCCAGCTTAAACAAAAGACTAATGCTTGAGAAAAGTCCTGGGGTGGCCAGGCGGGGGCTACCTCAAGGAACTGAAGGTAACATTGAGGAGGGGAGAAGTCAGGGCCACAATGGGGATGTCAACAACTGGGGTCACAAAGTGTCTCTCCAGCAAACTGTTAACAATCCAGTGCTAACGACTCGCGTGAGGCGTGACCCATTCCACTGGGCATTGTGTACCTCTGGATCATTCATCCGTGATGGGGGTGGGGACAGGGCACCGAGATAATGGAAAATGTTCAAGCGGTGCAAGTCCCAGTATGGCAGCTGCAGCGGGTCACTCATTGAATGGCCCAGGCCTGCTTCTCGACTGCTAAATATGTTTCGGTTTTCCCAAACTTGTTTTCCTTCAAATCTCTTTGTAACTAGTGTATCAAGTCTCCTTTTACAAACGAAGAATCTCTGTGGGGACACTTTTGAAAATGTAACAAATGGGCAACATTGTATACTCCCGCACAATGCCATAGTCAAGATTTCTTTCATGTGTAAATGGTTTCAAAGTGTTTGGGGTGTAGACAAGAAAGGAGCCAGAGTAACAGGTGTTATGAACAAAGAGAGGATGGAAGCAAGAACACGTAAAGTTGGGTTGTTTGTGGGAAACGCGACCAGCACAGGTGTCGAGAAGGGACCAGTGTCGCTGGCTGGAGGTGCTGCACGGCTCACAGGACGGGGGAGCGACTCCAGACCCTAAGTGAGCGTCCTGCAGTGTTGGGTGCCTGGGACAGCGCCCACAGGGACAGAGGCCCGGGGCGCTGCATCCTCAAGCTCCGCGCTGTGCACTGAAGCAGCCGCCTCCACGGAGCCCGGGCCGGGAGCGCGCGGGGGAGGTGTCTGCTCGGGGAACTGAGGCGGCGCCTTCGCCTGCCGGCAGCCGCAGGAGCGCGGGGAGCCGCGCTGTCGGCGACATCTTGCTCAAGAGGAAAGCGCGGGAGACAGCGGGCCGATCCCGGCTGCTGCGCCACGCGCGCGGAGGCCCGACCGGCGCTGCAGGAAGGAGGTAAGCCGCGGGCGCGCTCGGAGGACCCGGAGGCCACCGTGGTCGCCGGGCTGCCCAGCCCCGACCCGCACCTCCCCGGCCTCCCGCGGCCCTCTTGCCAAGCCCGCAGCCTTTGGTTTCCGAGCCCCAGAGCGGCCCTCCAAGGGGACTGCCACTGCCGCAGCCCAGGCCGCTCCGATCTCCCGGAACAGCCCGTCTGCGACCTCATCCAGGTTCTCAGGACCCCGGCGCAAGGTGAGAAGCCCCGCGGCAGGGTCCCCCAAGGACCCCGCCCTTTTCCACAGCTGGATGCCCTCCTTCTCGCTCCGCCCCGCCTCCTGCGCCCCGCCCCCCGCCCCCCGCCTCCCGCGCCCCGCCCCCCGCCTCTCCCCGCTCCCTCCCGTCCCCCGCCTCTCCGCGCCCCACCTCCGCCCGCGCTTTCGCTCCACCCCCGCCCCCGCCCCGCCCCTGCCTGCCCCGACCGGGCGGGGCTCTCGGTTTAAATGTCGCGGCGGGCCGGGCGGCCGGAGGGGCGGGCCGGGCTTCTGTGTCTTGTCGCCGGTCCCGTAGGCGGCGGTGGCGCGGAGCGGCGGCCACTCGGGCCGGCGGGCTGCACCATGTCTCCGGGCAGCGGGGTGAAGAGCGAGTACATGAAGCGCTACCGGGAGCCGCGCTGGGACGAGTACGCGCCGTGCTACCGCGAGCTCCTGCACTACCGCCTGGGCCGCCGGCTGCTGGAGCAGGCGCACGCGCCTTGGCTCTGGGACGACTGGGGCCCGGGCAGCGGCTCGGACGACTCGGCGTCGTCGGCGTCTTCAGGCGCCGGGAGCCCCGCGCCCCAGTGCGCCCCGGACTCGCCGCCCCCGCCGCCCCCGGCGGAGCCCGGGGCGCGGGAGGGGCCAGAACGGCAGGAGCGCGGGCCTTCGGAGGAACCGGCCGGGGACGCGGAGGCCGGAGACGCGGAGGCCGGGGACGCGGAGGCCGGGGACGCCGAGGCCACGTCTCTGCCAGGTACCGAGTCCAGGAGGGGGCTGCGCGGAGCACTGGATTTGCTTCTGGTTCTGACCTGCCGCGCTGTCTTGTTTCTCCTAGCTCTTTTCTGATTGACGAATCTGTCCCCTGTGACAAAATAAAGAGGTGTCAGCCCGCCTTGGCCCTCCCGCCCTCTGTATCTCCGTAGCTGGGTGGCTGTGGGTTGAGCCAGCTGTGAAGTCAGTTGAGTGCCAAAGGCGATGTCCGCGTGTTCGCGCCAGGGCCCAGGTACCCTTAGCGACGAGCCCCTGCCCCCCAGCTGTTTTCCTAGTAGAGGACGCCGGCTTTCGTCGGGTTCCCGGCGCAGAACCACCCAGCTGAATTTTCTGGCTGGTGAATGAGGCCGTTGTTTTCTCTGTGAACTGGGTCTCTCCGCGCTGTCCCTAAAGAGTATTTTGCATTTGTTTACTCAGACGGTTGCGTAACTCCGGCTGGTGGGAGGACGCGCCTCGGCGGTGCGGGGTCCCCGCTGCTTCTTGCCCACCCACTCACTCAGCTGAAGGCGCGCGCCCTCGGGCTGGGTCGCCGCGGCCCTACACCTGTCCTGCCCAGGGGGTTGCAGAGTTGGGGGGACTCAGCACGGGAGGCAGGTGGATGGATGGTCGCTGGTGCTAGGGGCCAAGTTGAAAGCCTCGGATACAGCCTGGAGTGGCCTGTGGCTCCTTCCTGCCACGCTCTAATGGTTGCCAGACAACACCAGGGCTCACTTGATTTTGGAAAGGCTCTAGTGAGAAAAATTAACCAAAATTTATTGAGAGGTTATTATACATTCAGGCACTGGTCCTAGAATATGTGTTTTCTCATGCGACCCAAAACAGTGCTAAGAGCTAGGACCATGATTTTTACCTGACTCTTATAGGTGAAGAAATGGCGTGTCAGGATAAATAAATGGCTTGTCAGTGACTTTGTTCACACACTGGAAGCAGTAATCAGACTCAGCAGACCCGAGAGGCGGAGGAGGGGAGGACATTTCTTCTGAGCCAGGCTGCTTTGCTGTTCTGCTTCTCCCGCGTCTGGGGCACAGCTGCCTCTCCATCATGTCACTTGTGAATTCCCGCTGACTCCTGACTGTAGAAGCAGATTCCCAAGCTTCGGTGATCATTGCTGGAACCTGGAGTAACAGAAGGTGGAGGAGGAGAGGAACAGGCCTTCCAGTTTACTCCTGTGTGCCCTGACCTACCTGTTAAACTGAGCGCTGTGCTTCATCAGACTGATTGGACTCCCCGCTGCTTCCACTTCATTGTTTGTGGAGAGCTGTCAATTCTTTCTGCATGGCTAGCAATACAGTTTTTAGGCAGCACTGTAGTAAGGATGTGCCTGGGTTGGCCTGAGTTGATGATGAGTTCGGTTTTCTTGGAGACAGCGAACTCTGCCGTTGCTCAGGTCAGTTGTCCCTTCTCTGCTCTGGTCCCATTTCTGGGTTAGCCAGCAAGAAGAAGACCAGATGCTCCGTTTTCCCCACTCCCAGTCTTGTCCTTCTGCTTCTGCCTGTCACAAACCCTGCCATTTCTGGGGTCTGGTGGAGTGGATGAGCACTCTTGAGTGTCTCTAAAACAAACATTTAGTTCTTGTCTTTTCTGGAGCGAGCCACACCTAGACCCACAGTTGTGTACTACATATTACAAAGACAGAGCAGCTCCCCTCCACCCCCAACAGCCTATCCCACACTTCCAACTCCTCTGCTTTTCCCTTTACTGTTTATTTCTATTTCTCCAAGGAACATGGCTCTTATGGACATTTTTTTACTCCCCCCCCCCCCCATTTTTAACAATATCGAGTAACTCTTTACTGCGGTCCTAACCCATGCACGTGGGCGTCATGGAGTTTGTCAGTGTCACAGTATCTACACTTGTGCCTGCACAAACGTTGCTCAGAGCCGCCCTGTACTGTTCACTGTGATGCCCTTTTCTTTGTTTCACAACACAACCAACACATCAGGTTCACTATCACTCTCCACATCTTGACACGTCCCTCCTAGGGCCTCTGACCCACTTGCAGCTGGCCTGGTGGCTGCTGCCTGCTTGCATCTTGGGAGGGCCCTTGGCCACACCCCAGGGACTCCTAGGCTCTCTCTTGGGAAGGAGCCCTGTGGTGTAGCTTGCCTGTCATCTTGTTTCTCGGTTTACTGCCTCCCAGTGGAGCTTACAGTCCAGTAGCCCCCTGAGGAAGGGTGTGTGAGAGGTTAATTATCTGGGAATTTGCTTGTCAAAGAGGTTTCTTCTCCCCTTCCTCTTCAGTGAGTTTGTGGCGGGGTGTGCAAGTCCAGGTTGGGAGGAATTGTCTCTAAAAGTCAGGAGTCATGGCTGGATGGTGGTGTAACTTCTGATGTTGCTGTCACAGTCCCCGCCATTCAGTCTCTGCTCCTTTGTGGATAACATGTCCCCCCTTGGGAAACCTTTAGGGTCTTCTGTTTGTCCTTTGTAGGCTGAAGCCTCTCCTTGCTCTAGATCTGTTTGGCTTTCGTGTCCTTGGTGGGTCCTTGCAGTCAAACTGATGTTTTGTAATTCTGGGATGTTTTCTTGAATTATCCGCCCCCCCCCCCCCCGAACTCCTTAGTTGATGTTAGACTTCATAAATTTATTCTCTAATTTTCTAATCCCCCCTCCACCCCCAGTTTCCATCTGTCTTTTTCTTCTGTTTTCCTGGGTGGTATTTCCAGCCTTAGCGCCCATCCCTTCCATTACAGTTGTCATTTGTGGGCTATTATTTAATTTAAGAGCTCTTGTTTTCTGGGCTTTCCTTCTTTCTTCCTTTCCTCCCCCCTCCCTTCCCTCCCTCCCTCCCTCCCTTCCTTCATTTTTTTCTTTTTTTTTTTTAATACCAGAATTCTGTTCTTGATTCATGCATATAGATCTTCTCTTCTCTTGCTGAGGATATTACTAGAAGTTTTTTGCTCATTTTCTTCTCCTTGTGTTTCTTCATCATAGTCTGTTTCCCCGCCTTCTCCCTGCTCTTGCTTCTTTTTGCTTACAATCCTGTATTTCATGTTAGAGAATTTTCTCAAATGCCTATAGGTCTCGGGCTTCTCATGGGTACCGACAAGCGGTTTGGAAGTTCCTGTATTGGGTGGGGTGCTTGTTAACTGGGATCCCTTGCTTCCCACAGCCAACATGCTTTAAAGTGTAGTCTAGACCAGCGGTCCCCAACCTCTTTGGCACCAGGGACAGGTTTGGTGGCAGAGGTTTGCCTCGGAGGGCAGGCGAGCGTGGGCGGGGATGCGCACGCGCAGTTCACAATAGGGTGCCCTGCTCTGAGAATGTCCTGCCTCCTGGGCTGTGGCAGCAGGCGGAGCTCGGGGGCCTGCGAGTGTGGGGCGGGGCTGCGAGTGGTGGGGCGGGGCTTCGAGTGTGGGGCGGGGCTTCGAGTGGGGCGGGGCTGCGAGTGTGGGGCGGGGCCGCGAGCACAGGCCGCTCTGCTCCTGCGCCTCACCTCCCGCTCTGCAGCTGGGCTCTAACAGGCTGCAAACTGGTACGGGGCCCCTGGCCCCAGGGTCGGGGACCCCAGGTCTCCACTGTCTTTTCAAAATTAATTTATATTTTAGCAAAGTTACACATATGCATAATCTAAAACAAAAAAATGCTTAGAATAAAGTAACCCTGACCTGTTTCCCCTCCTTGCTCCTTGTACATTGTATGTTGACTGCCCATTATGAGAGATGACTTAGCTCAAGAGGCTAGCTTCCCCACCCCCACCCCAGACACACAGCAGCACCCATTCTGTCCCACAGCATTACTGTGAGACTACTGTGCTTAAGCACTATTCTGTGTTTGCATTATCATGACTACCTAAATATTATTGCAGGTGAGCCATGCAGTACATTCTGATTACATTTTCTTTGTTATTTTGTTTTTCCTGAAGTTAATCACTGCTTCACTTTGTTGTTGTTGTTGTTGTTTATATATTTTGTACATGCTGCCATCACTCATTCAGCTTGAGATGGCCTGGTAGTACTGTAAAACTTGTTGCATGCTGGACCCATCAGGTGTTCTACTCGTTCAGTTTTTTTCCTCTGAGACGTTTTTGGGAACCCGTGGTTCTGTTCTTTCAGTTTGGACTTCCTGCTCTCCATCTGACGCAGCTGTCGCTCTGGGCTTCCCTTCACTGCCTGCCTGGTTCTCCTCACTGCCGCCCTGAGCATGGCCGGCGCTGTCTTTGTGGGTGTCCTCCTCCATAGGCCCTGGGAGGGGCTGCGTGGGAGGAAAGACTTTTGTGATCGTGCATGTCTGAAAATGCTTTTTTATATCCAATGGCTGGATTGATATTTTGGCTGGGGTTAGAGAATTCTAGATGAGAAATCTCTGTGTTCGAAGGCATTATTGTATAGAGTCCTAGTTTTTGGTCTTGCTGTTGAGACGTGCCAGGCCAATCTGACACCTGTCTTGTGTATGTAACCTTTTGCTTTTTGGAAGTTATTAGGAGAGTCTCTTTATCCTACTGTTCTAGAACTTTCTGTGTCTCTTTTTTCCTTCATTGGATCTTTTCTACCTGGAAACTCTTTCTTTCAGTTCAGTGATGTTTTCTAGTGCTGTTTAAAATAGTTTGGGCCCTCTGTTATTTTCTTTTTATAATTATTTTTTAATTTGATGGTGTATACCTCCTGGGTCAAACCTTAACATTTTTATTTAAAATTTCTTGATATTGCAATTGGTGGTTCTGTTTAGTGGGAGAACTGTTTTTAATTTTATCTTCCAAACTTTTCAGTGAAATTTTTTAATTTTACCATCCTAGGCTTAAATTTTGAATTGATCACTTTTTTGTTCCAAGCGTTCTTCAGCATCCTGTTCTTCTTGTATTTCTTTTAACTCCCAACACCACCAATAAAAGCTTTTACCAAAAATAAAGGGTTCGTAAAAATGAATGACAAACTCATGAAAGGTAATGGAGGAAGTGGACAGATCCCTCATCTGTGGCGATCGTGCTGGTCTGGGCAGCCCCATCCCCCACCACAGTTCCCTAGTTCTGTCGACTGTGGCCCTGAGTTGACTCATCATTTCTTCAGCAGAAGCCCCCCTAAAACAGAGCTCTGATCTCGCCCTTCCCGCACAGCTGTGCCCGGAGGTGAGCAACGCTGCACACCCACACCCTCTTGGGACTGGGGCCCTTTCAGACTAAGGTCACCCGCCAGCTCTCACAGGGAGCATGCCTGAGCCATGGGCAGCACGTTACATGATTGTAGAGCATCGAAAAGTGATGGTACCCGGGCACTTGGCATTGAGTGACTTAAAATCTGACCTTGTGCAGCTGCTGAATGATTGCCTCAGACCCAGGCCTTCCCTGAAGGCAGGTGTTGGGACAACTGGGTGTCTTTCGGACATGGTGCAGAATGCCACCAGGCTGCCACGCAGTCTGGCTTTTAATGTTTAATTGAGATGCTTCATTTCAGAACACGAGTGACAGTAGTTGCTTTTGAACAGGCTTGGTTCAATCCCGCTGAATTTGTTGTTTCACAAGTGGGATAGACTGTTGGAAAAGTTTTTTATTTTTTTTGGTAGCTCCCTGGCCAGGAATCGAACTCAGGCTGCAGCGTTGAGAGGTCCGAAGCCTAGCCACTACCCCACCAGGGAGCCCCCTGGAAAACTTTATACCAACTTGTTTCTGCATTTCTGCTCGAAGTGAGACTTGTGAATGGAAGTATAATTGAAAACGTTACTGACTTCATTAAGCATTATGTATTCTTTAACTCAAATATTTAAAGTCATTCTGTGTAAGCCTGATTTTCAGCATTTTCATCTTGTTTCATCTCTTTTTTAAAAAAAGCACTGCCAGTGACAGATGGAAAAGAAAAACCTGAACAACAGGCCAGAACAAAAGAGACTGGCGACAGATTGCCCAGCATGGAGCCCCGACAGCAGCCCAGTGCCTTGTTTGCTAGAGCAAATGGGAAAGCAGTCAGAAGTCCTCAGCGATCGTCAAGTAAGATAAAAGAGAAGAAGCACCCGTTTGCCCTGTATGGGTGGGGAGAAAAGCAGACGGACACAGGAAGCCAGAGGACTCACAACGTCTGTGCGTCCGCCCCAGTGCGCGAGGTGCGTGCGGCCTGCCCTCTGCTCCCTGGTCATGCCCTGTGGTCACTGGGACATCGGAGGGATGGTACAGTGGGCCACGGAGAGCCTGGAAGGAGAAACCTGGGTGTCGGCTGCCGGGAGCTGGTGGGCACCCGGAGGGCTGACAGCACTGAGCCAGGCAAACGCTGGGATGTCAGGGTCCTCGGGGTCCCCGGGGGCCGTGAGGCACAGCTGGGCTGGGGCGTCCACAGGTTTCCAGGCCCTGTGCTGTGACAGCCGGGTGCCCACCACCCCTGTGGCTGCCCCATGGCTCAGATCGCTCTGCCTGCTGCTGAGTCCGCCCTCAGACCCCTTTGTGCTTCGGATTAAATTCGAACGAGCATTGTTGCTCAAATACGCCTGATGCCTTTGACTCCTAGAGCCTTAGCTCTCCTCTAACCCAGGCCTGGCCTGGCCCCGCTTACTGGTCTGACAGCGTGTCAGACGGGCCAGTCCTCCGTGTGGAGCCACAGAGCAGTCATGTATGTTAGCGTTCGCACTGTTCCTTCAGCCTAAAGCAAAAAGGACCAAAAAGACGCAGAAGGAGAAAGTGCAGACTGTTTGAATTCTGATTAAATACCATAATCACGTTTTTACTGAACAGACTTCTGACCCCTGGCAGATGGTGTCATTTAGGGTGATATTTGAGACAGCAAAGCTGTGGTTTAACCAGACACCTCAGGCAATCCCACAGGATTAAGTGTATTTAACAGGGTTTACTCTCATAGAAAATGATTGCTTGAGATTTAAAAAATAATAATAATTTGATGTAGAACAGCTTTCCGTGGCCTTCTGACCCCGGCTTAAGGCAGATCCCGGACGTTTCCCGAGCCAGTTTCTGGAGGCCCGTGCGGATCGCTTACAGCTCGCCTCTGGCGTTTCGTGCCGAGGGCGTTTTCTGTCACTAGGTTTCAGCATCACTGACAGTGGGTCAGCCACGGACTCGGGGGGCCACGGACTCGGGGGGCCACAGACTCGGGGCCCGGCTCCTCTACACGCGGAGCGCAGTGGTGAGGCGGGGCTTGCCGCCGCCCTGCTGTGGGTGGCCTGGGCCGGTGGCTCCACTGCAGATATTCTTGAAAGTTAGTACAAAAGCCACTTTAGTGACTGTGCTTTGATGTTCGAACTCCCCTTAGATTCACGAATCAGCATTACGAGCCAAGAACAGGAGGCAGGTGGAAAAGAGGAGACTGGCCGCCCAGAGGCAACGTGCCCACTCAGTGGACGTGGAGAAAGGCAGGAGGACCCAGCCTTCGTCCTCAGAGAGCCCGTGGGTGACAGAGTACATGAGATGCTACTCGGCACGAGCTTGAAGGAACATGCAGCTGCCTGGACAGCCTCCTTTAAGAAGTGTAAACACACGAGCCAAACAACCGACAAAAACCATCAAAAGAAACTGGACGCAGGTCTAAGAAACCAGCTGATCCTGCAGGATTTTTTTTAGGGAATTTCCAAACAATTGATTATTTTGATGAATCCTGGTCACCTGCCTCAGCAGGTGACTGACAGTTGAAGCCATAGACATGTGGTTATTTATAAAGAGAATTCCCTAAATCTTTGATATTCTTATAAGGGTTTTGTTTTAAAGCATCTTAATTAATCCTTTGAGATATTGACACCAAATGCCTTTTAAGTGGCTGTAGATGCTTAACAGCAGTACTTTCTCCTACGTGTAAGTGGATCTTATTTCATCCATAGCTTTTCAGAGCCCTCAGCTGATCAGATCATTCCGCAACCTGTAGTGTAAGGCTCGTTGTCCTCACATGTAGTTTTGTGAGAGACCCTCACGTCACAAGTGAGTTTCAGTACTACTAGTGAGTCCGTGTATAGTGAAGCTAGAACTTGGGTAGTTTCTGAAAAGTTGAACTTATTTGTCTTTCAGTTCAGCACAACTTTATATAGACTTCATATCTGAGAACTCTCTGGGCTGGGTGAGGGCCATCATTTTTTTTCTTTAAATTTGATGTCATCTAGGCACTTATTTAATAGTTGTTCATGTGCATTTGAAGAAAGGAAGTCACTGCAGTGTGCTTGGAGTAGAAGGAAGCCTCTTTCGAGTCAAAGACTCACCTTTTGTAATTGTGAGATTTTTTTAGAACGTGCAGTGAGGAGCCAGTCACTTGCTGCTGGTGCACACCCACTGTGGACTTCTGCCCCGTCTGTTAGAGTTGGCAATGACATTTAGAACGTACCTGCAATGTCACTCAATAAAATTGAGATGGTCTTGCTCACTGGGGGTGAGGGACAGAAATTAAGATGCCCAGTAGAGATGCTCCCCCTCCACCTTTTCCTCTACAGAACTCACTAGTAACAAAGCCTCGACGACGTACATAGTCAAGAGGTTTGGTCCAAGTACATTCCTCCTAGATTCCCAGCGAGTAGGTCTTAGAGCGTAACGTGAGGGAATGCTGTGTGCAAATGTAAGTGTGTAAGGGATGGGCTCCTTCTCTTTAGTCCCTTTGCTTTGGGGACAGAGAACACGGTTCTCTGGTTCCATGCCGTGGAGACAGGAATTGGCAGGAAGTCCAAATGCTGAGTTCTTCAAGAGAGGAGAGCAGCACTGGGCCGACTTAGCGGGAATGAAACTTGGTGTTTGGTGTCGGGTGGAGCGTTTCCTTGATAGTTTTACTCTGGGTCTTTGAAGTATTATGGTCAGTTTTTAGAACACAAATATGTCTTATTCCACATAAAGTCTCCACATCTGACAACTGTATTAAGCTTTGAAAATTCACACTGAAGAATCATGAGCTTTTTAGAAAAGACTTTTTTAAATATTTTGCATTGTTTTTCATAGAGAGCTCTCCTAATCATTGAGGTGTATATTTATTAATAACAAGACGAAGGCTCTCTGTGTCTGGAACAAGCTTGGTAGTAACTCTGGTGACTCTTGCTGTATCAAAGTCCTTAAATGTTGCAAGTCCCTGAAAGATCAGATTACTGTGGTCGTTGGAATGGTGTAGCTGATGGTGACAAGGGTTCCTTTAAGGCTGCTTCCAGCTCCCGCGTTCGTCCGTGCGGCTGACAATCTTAGGGGAGGGCGCCCTGGGAGTCGCGCCGGCCCCACGCGGGTGGACTGCCTCCGAGCCCACCTCCCCTGTCTGCTTTAGAAAACAGACTGGTATTTAATGAGCTTCTCCTGAGAACTCCAGATGGAGATCTGGAAAAAGCTGGAAGGCAACGTTGGCCATTCCCTCACCCCTCTTTTATAAAATAGTGGACAGATGAACAAGATTTTTAAAGTACTTTTAATGTGCATGAACAATGAATAAATCAACATGAATTGTGAGTCCTCTTCCTGTGTCCAAGTCATTCGTTGGTTCGGGTTTCTTTCTTTCTTTTGCTTGAGAAGAAAATTACCTTTTGAGCCTATGAAACTTTTTCAGTGGAAACAATTTGAGGGCCTTACTTTTCCCTTCTCATTCTAGAAATGAATGTGGTTGTAATCATGTTGCTAATTCTTGGGACAATGTGTAAGACAGTGAGGTAGTTTAGAATTGAAACGGCCTGAGAATCCAATGATACTTAAAATATGGAATAAAATAATTGCTACATAGGATTCTTTAAAATTTTGGTTTTAAGCTCTTAATTGAAACAATTTGCCATGAATATCTTTCTGTGTTACCTTTATTAAGAGCAGTAATAGAGTACTGAGTAACATTTGCAGTCTGCTGGACTGGCGTGAATGCGAAGTAAATAGGAATCAATTATTTCTTTTTATGTCTTTGAAAACCTAAAAGACAGTTCTTATTTAAGTGTCAAAATACTTAGTACCTCCAGTTATAGGTGTACACCCTTCTCCCCCAAAATGTCTGAGCACATATCAACATTTTTTAAGTTTACTAAAGGTATAACAAGGGATAGGTTACCTTAATTGCTCATCATATAGTGGGCACATAATTTATGTCACTTCATGTGTAATGGCTTTGTCACTTGTATACCAGGTCACTCAAACTCAATGACTAAATTGCATGAAGAAAGCTGATTGTTGGAGTTGTTAGAAAACATGATGTCCAAAACAGAATACTGCACAATTTGTAGGTTACAAATAAAAATCTTGCGTGTGTCCCTCTCCTCTCTTAAATGATAATGCTGCAGGGGGTGTAAACTTCAGTAGAATGTGGTAGTATAAAGCTGATATTTAAAGTTCACAAGTATTCTTGGCAAAGAGGGAGAGAGGCAAAGCATATCTTAGAAATAAAAACTGTCCTTCTTGGCTGATTCAGTAAAAAGTTGTTTAGGAGATAGTTAATTGGACATCTCTCTGGACTAGATTTTAAAAATGGTGCTAATTTTTATAAAGCTTGATTCTATATTGATTTGGTACCAAACTGCTAACTCCTGAGTAAAGTCCTCACTATAACGTGATCTGGTGGATAATGTTTAAAAAACGGTTCTAAAAATGTGACCTGGGGATTTCCAAATGTTTGCATTTGAAGTGGATTATTGTACAGTAGGCTAAATAGGCAGTCATTCAGCATAAGTGTATGCTTAATTCTATGCTAGGAGCTATGTCTAGATTTGTGACTCATCTGCTCCCTTCAAGCCTGCTGGGATGGGATAGGAAAAGTTGCTCCTTTAATACTTATTTTCATTTTGAAAGTCAGGACACCTGAATGAAGACTTTAGAAGCCTCTTTTTCAGAATTAATAAAATAATTAGCAAAACTCTCCATATTATAAGTTTGAGTACTACGAAGGCTGTCTGGAAAGTATCCAGCCATGTAATATGAAAAATTGAGGCATTTTAGCTGGGTTTTCCCCAGACAGTCCTTAACATTCACATTAACATTCGGAAGGAGAAAGCTTAATGACAGCTCGGGCAATGGGAATTTGGGGTTGTGTTTTATATGAACTATGTATTACTGCTTCCAGCTTATATTTAATACTGTAGTTACTTGGAGAACGTGAATAAAGTTAGTTAGTATTACAGGCTGGAACTTCTGTTTTGTGGGAAATAATTGGTGAGTGAATCCATGGTTGAAGAAAACGTATGATCACATTGACTTGCGAGTGGGATTTTCATTAGATGAGTGTTTAACAAGATACATTAGGTACATCTAGGAAAAGATACTTTCTGTAAATACACATTGGGTCACACTCTACATTTTCCCAGTCTTTTCTCACACACCTTCCTCTTGTTTTGAAAATTACAAAAGCAGTAGTCCATGGTGAAAATAACTTAAAAAGAAGTATAGAGTCAAAACAATAAACGTTGCCCTGAGTAGCACCTCTCCAGCAGAATTCTGTACCCCTCCTTTAGAAAGATTTGGGGACACAAGTGAGGAAACCAGTGTTGAGTGGTGAGTAAACTTCCAGAGCTTTTCTCTAAGTACTTACTGTGGAGGTACATACACTTATTTTCTTTGCAGAAATATGGAATACCGCTGTATACTTTATTTTTTTCCCCTTTATGTCTCAGGGAAGGTTCGGGTTTTACGTGAGATGGAGTTAAGCCACCGCCCCTTCTGTCCTCACTGGATACAACTCTGAAACCTGGTGGGATGTATGTCACAGCCGCCCGAGGACAGGATGGCACCAGGCAGCTCGGCGAGGAGGCACCTGCAGCAGGTGGACCACTTTTTATTCCTCTGGTATCTGCCAGCCTGAATCCAACACGGCCCCCATGTAGAAGCATGCACTTTTGGGCTAGAGGACCAAAAGAGGGGGGTCACAGGACCCAGCAAGCACTAGAGAGAGAGCGCAGGAAGTAACCCCAGAATTCAGCCCTGCGCTGCTCCGATTAGCATGGCCTGAGTGACCGGCTGCCCACAGGGCGCTGGACACCAGGGCGGGTCCCGAGAGCGCCGCACAGGCGTTGGAAGCTGAGCCCACAGAACTGTGGCCTGAGCCTGAGCAGATGGCTTAGTTGCTAGAACAAAAATTTCAACATTCTCCCCAGGGTTTACTTCCATCTCTTCATGTCATAGTCAAAGCGCCTGGGATTCACTCCGAAATTACTCAGCATGTGAAAAACGATGAAAAGGCCGCCAGCAAGTGCCATTTATGAGGGGGCTGTCGCCATGGGGCCTCACAGAGCTGCCGAGGCCCAGGCAGGCTGCCAGTGCAGACCCAGGGTTCTGGTGGGGCAGTGCGGGGAGCACCCACGGGGAGAACTGCTGGGCCCTCTGGGAGGCACCACCCCCACTGGCGGCAGAGGCTGACAGCCCCGCCCTTCTTCCTTGCTCCCGGCCACCTCTCTAGTCTCAGTTTTGCTGGTCCCTGAGTGGGCTGAAACGGAAGCTGTCCTCCTGCTCCCCGCTTCCGCGAGACTCTTTCTGGCTGGAGCCGCTTCTAGTGGGACGAATGGCGGCCTGGATGAGGTGGGCACTGTGAAGCCTCCCCTCCCCTTCCCTGTGGCTCTCAGGGTTTCCGTTCCACAGTGCTGCTCACGTTTCTCAAGAGCTCTCCCACATGTCTTACTGTCTGTGCAGTGGGGGTGGGGAGGCTGGGGTGTGTTATTTCCCCATCTTGGTGATGTCACCTGAAAAAGGGCTCCAGGAATTATGAAAGCCCCTCCCAGGAAGGAAGGGACTTAGCAGGCCACCTTGTGGGATTTTTGCAAAAAGGGATCTTGGTGGACAGGCTGGATATCCAGGTACTTTAGAAAGACTTGGGGACACAAGTGACTCTGATCATCTAGAATCCCTCCTATGTGCCAGGCACTGGACACACAGAAGGCGGCCCTGTCCTAGGGAGGTCTTGGCCCAGCAGAGAAGGCAACAGGGACGATGTATTGATCAGTGTGATCAATACAAAAAGAGAGGCTGGGACAGCGAATGGCAGGAGCAGCGAGCGTGCCCGTGTTTCGGGTGGGAGTAGGGTCAGGGAAGCGCCCCGCAGAGCATCACACTGCCCGGCACACCTAAGAGAGCCAGCAGCACATCACAGGCGAGGGGACACAGGGCCCAGGCAAAGGCACTGAGGCACTGAGAAAGCAAGGGGTTCTTGGAGAAACACTGAGCACCCCTTTGCCCAATCCGGTGACTTCCGGGAAAAGGGGGTAATGCGGTAGACAGCCTGCGTTAATCGCATTACACAATTTCCTATGCAATGTCCAATGATTCCAGGCCTCCCACCCCACATTCAGAAATGAGCCTTTTACTTAGTGAATGTAATTATTTCCATGGTATTCTGGAATGTGAAATACTCAGAAGTTCAGCAAGTTTGTTTTCTTAATAATTTACATGTGACATCAAGAAGTTAAGAGAGCTGTGAGAGCACAGGTGTGTTTTTCGTGTGGTCCCCGTAAGAGTGAGGACACTGTCCCCTAGCAGGAAGGAGCACTCTGAGGTCACTGCCCGCCTCACACTGGGTTCCAGGGATGCCCGAGTCAGAGTTAACCACACACTTCATCGTGGGACACAGGAATGCTGAGGTGACCTAAACTAAGCGCGCCCCATGTCATTGCACAGGCAAGGGTGACACTCAGAACACTTAACTGATGCAGCCAGGGCCGGCCGTGGGGAGCAGGCTGGCTCCTTGGTGTCCCTGCTGAAGGTGCGACTGTGGACTAAGGGACAACGTGCTGTGCCACTACCACAGGCTGGGAAGTCACTCTCGATAGGACCATGTAAATGACGTGCATTTTGCCTTCCAACACATGCCAGAAAAGTGACTTTATTATATAACTTCAAGGTGAGAAAAAAGAAAATAACCACCCTGGCTTTGTAAAAACACCTTTTAAGTTCCCAATGGTACGATGACTGTGTAACTTTTTAAAGATATAGCCAGACATGCGTGCTGAACTATTTTGGGTGAAATGCCAACTACTACACCAAGAAACACGGGGGCCGAGGGCAATCGAGCAAGACGCGTGTGGCAGCTGGCCGACGGTGTTACTCTCCGCACTTGCGTACGTCTATCAGCCCCCACAAGGGAGAAGTGGCAGACGACGTAAATGCTGCCGCAAAAGCAGGGCCCAATCCTATTTTCTAGCAGCGTGCGGTGTGTCCTAGCCTGGGGCTGATGGCACATCTGCCTGAGTCGGGTAAGCTGCTGTGGCCACTCTCCAGGAGGGGCTTGTGGGAACCTCAGACTTATGCCCAGTTGGTCAGGACAGGTCACGACCGGACTTAAGACTGGCATCTCAACTGTGTGCGGTGGGTGGGGGTGGGGGTCAGACGAAGCCCTCACCCTCTGGAATCTGATTCTGTCTCCAGGGGGGTGGTGTCGGAACTGAGTAGTAGGCCACCCAGCCGGTGTCAGGACGGTCAGAGAATGGGTGTGCGGTGCTGGGGCACGCTGCGCTGACCAAATTATTTCTCTTCAGTCCTCCTAAAAGCCTCCATTAACAACCACCACGGTTTGGTTCTCCAGCAACTTTTATTGGTCAAACAATATGGAATTTAAACACAGTACCTATGGTTGGATGAACAGGCTGATTTATAAACCAACTTAACATTTTTATTTTAAAAATACTTGCATTTGAACAGACTGGTGTGGTGGAATGGACATGCTCCTAGTCCATGCAAACACCTGCTCAGAAGTGAGCGGCCTGCACAACTATCATGAATGAGACACAGAATGAGACAGTCTTCCAGCGAGGTCCGAGAAGTAGTGCTATCGAGAGAATTTGCTTCATGGTCTAACTTTTCAAAATAAAATACTCAGGGCCCTTTAAAGCAATTAAAACAGATATGTACTGATATTTTGATCCAAGTTACTTCCTTGAGTTTGTAGTGCCGTTGTGCTCTGTGAATTACAACAAATCAAGGACAAAAAGCAGTAGGCAGCTTCTGACTGACTGGTAGTGAAATGTACCAATCGGCCTCCAGCTAAAACGTCACAGTGGAAGAACACATACAAGGTGAGGAATGCTTTTAACCTTCAACCTCAAAGAATACTGTATTTCAACTTTAAAGAAAAGTTCTATTCATATATATTTGGCATTGACATTTTAAAATATTAGAACAGATCTTTGCAGTATAATATATACTTTACTTCAATAAACCTCACATGAATTAAAAACATGTTGACTGATAACTGTCCTAAGGCATTTAAGTATTCAGCAAAAGCTACACAGAAATTTCTTGGTGTGTCCTTTTAATATCAACTTGATTTGGTGGGTTTCCTTAAAACGAACACGAAACAATAAAAGGAGTAAAAAAGAGGCAGTGGTGTCCTAATACCAAATCCCAGGGAAGCACAGCAGGGACCAGACAGCTGAGCCCCAGGGAGCGGGTCTGTTGGTCACCAGCAGCAGAGCGCAGCTGTGGCTGAGGGGACACAGCACCCGAAACAGCAGCCTACATGGCCCGAACCAATCTGGATGGCGACACTTGAAAATCAGCAGTGCTGGGCAGTGTAACGTTCACAGAAACCCCATTTTTGATTTTATTTTGGTATGTGACTACTGATCCAGTATGTCAAGTGTGGGTTCCAAGAACACCTCGTGGACTGTGGCAAATGGAATGAGATAAGCACTGCACTGGCCATCGATGCCAGAGTCCTTGGATATTAGACCACGAATACAGCAACTGGGCAACACAACTGGCGTGATCAAAGCACACCTCACAATAAAGGTTTTAGTTTGTGACTCAAAACAATAAAACAGACTGCATTTGGTGCAACATTCTATCATACCACACACCAGGTGCCATGCGGTAGAGATGGACCAGGATGGAGTATATACAGTACAGAGCCAGGATTTCAACTGCAGGAAAAAGGGGAGACGTGGGACAGGAAATGCGACAGACACGGATACAGCTAATGGTACTGTCCACTCAATCAGGCTTATTCTGGGGTTTGTTGTGCCACATCTTGTAGCTTGCATAACATCCCAAGTTATTTTCTTTTCTGCATGACGACCTATTTCTGTATGAAGCAGAAAAAGATGGTGACGAAAAATTCAATCTCCAATGATTGTGTCCCAAATACCACTGTATGGACACCTGAAAAACATTAAGAATGATTTAGAAACATGCACAGCTATAAATGTACAAACAAATACAGCTTCAAGTCCCAAAGGGAGTTAGGCCGACCAGACATCCCGTTTTAAACTGTCCTGTTTCAAAAGGTACGAATGGTCAGCTTAGTCTCACTGGGCTAAATTCAGGGTGTCAGTAGGCTGATCCTATGTACTGTTTACAACAGGACAGTACCGTTGTTTTCTGTCCCATTTTAAACAGTATGGTCAGCCTAGAATTAGTGAATGCCTCCAGTTTTTATTTAAACTTAGGTACAGCTACTAGATAATGGTGACCATACATTAAAAGACCCCAGAGGTAAATGGAAAAAGAAGTTTAAACTCCATTTGCAAATTCCGTAAATCAGCCTTCTAGTTTAGCAACCGACACGTGCACTTGGCCTTCGATGAGCCCGAGACCCTCGCTGACACAGGGCAGCACGCTGCGCCTTCGCTGCCATGGCCGCCGGCCCTGTTTTGAGCAACAGCGTGAAGTTTCCTGTAGCTGACACTCTTTCAAGCACAACACCTTTTTTCTTGGAGCTGGTAAGGCTGGGTTTAATCTATCATTTTGCTGCTTGTTTTCTCTTTGTGCCATCTGTTCTTTATTCCCCTTTCCCCCCCTTTTTCTGCCTTCTTTGGATTACATTATTTGTTTTCTTCCACTTTAAGAAATGTTGGCTTATTAGCCAAAATTCTTTGTTGTATTATTTTAGTGGTTGCTTTAGGACTTTTTTTTTTCTTATTAAGGCTTTATTTTTTTAGAGCACTTTCAGGTTCATGGCAAACTTGAAAGTACATAGATTTCCCACATATGTCCCCCGACTTGCCCCGCTGCCCCTTCCTCTGTCCTCACACAGGCACATCCTCCCCACCCCCACCCCCACCAGATGGGACATTTGTTACAAATGATGAACCCACACTGACACAGCATCACTCAGAGACCACTGTTTACATTACAGGTCACTCTCGGTGTGCACTGTGGGTTTGGACAAATGTATGACATGCACCCACCATTAGTGTCCCACAGAATAGTTTCACTGCCCTAAAAGTCCCCTGTGCTCCACCTGCTCACCCCTCCCTCCCCTCAAACTCCTGGCAACCCCTGATCCTTTTACTGCCTCATAGGTTTTCCTCTTCCAGATGTCATATAGTTGGAATCATACAGTGTGTACCTTTTCAGACCAGCTTCTATGACTTCGTCATATGCACTGAAGGCTCCTCCATGTTTGTTCATGGCTTGATAGCTCACTTTTTTAGTGCTGAGTGATAATCCACTGTCTGAGGTCCCCAGTTTATTTATCCATCACCTACTGAAGGGCATCTTGGTTGCTTCCAAGTTTGGCAATTATGAATAAAGCTGCTGCAAACCCCCACGGGTGGGTTTTGTGTGGAGGTCAGTTTTCACTCCTTTGGGTACACACCAAGGAGTAAAACTGCTGGTTCAGGTGGTAAGAGTGTGTGTGGTTCTGTGAAGTGGCCAAACCGGCTGCATCCACCCCAGCAATGAGTCGGGGTTCCAGGCGCTCCGCATGCTCGCCAGCATCTGCTGGTGCCAGGTTCTGCATTTTGGCCGTTCTAGTAGGTGCGTTGCAGTGGTGTCTCACGGTTGCAATCTGCACATCCCCTGTGATGTGGGGCATCTTTTCTTATACTCATTGCCATCTGCCTATCTTCTTTGGTGAGGCGTCCATTAACGTCTTTGGCCCACTTTTAAACTTGGGTTGCTTGTGTTCTTACCATTGAGTTTCAAGAGTGTGTGATATATTTTGGATGACAGTCCTTTATCAGATATGTCTTTTGCAAATATTTTCTCCCAGTTTGTGACTTGTCTTCTCATTCTCTTGATGTTGTCTGTCATAGAACACACACTTTTAATGGGAATGGAGTACTTAAAAAGTCATTGTCACACTCAAAGTCACCTAGATCTCCTCCTATGTGATCTTGCAGGGGTTTTACCATTTCACATTTTACACTTAGGTCTATGATCCACTGCGAGCTAATTTTTGTGAAGAGTGGAGTATCTGTGTTTGGAGTCACATTTTTTTGCAGTTCAGTTGTTCCAGCTCCATATGCTGAAAAGACCACCTCTGCTCTACTGTATTGCCTCTTCTCCCTTGTCAAAGATCAGCTAACTATGTTTATGAGGGTATATTTCTTAGCTCTCTGTTCTGTTCCACTGACCCATCTGTCTGTTCTTTCACCAAAATCATATTGCCTTGACTACTGTTACATTGTCTTGAAGTTGGGTACTGACAGTTGCCAACTTTGTTCTCTTTCAATATTGTGCTGGCTATTCTGTGTCTTTTGCCTCCATATAAACTTAGAATCAGTTTGGTTTTCCTCATAGATTTTGTTAGTTGTACCTAAGTATTTCCTTTTTTTGGATGTTACTAACGTAACTGGTGTTGTGCTTTAACTTCAAGTGCACTTGTTCACTGGTGGCATATAGAAAAGTGATTGATTTTTGTAAATTAACCTTGTATTATAGCAATTTTGCTATATAATCACTGTATAGGAGTTTATATATGCTCTTAGATTTTCTATATAGAAAATCATGTCATTTGCAAAAGACAGTTCATTTCTTCCTTCCCAATCTGTATACCTTTTATTTCCTTTTCTTGTCTTATTGCATCAGTTAGAACATCCAGTGTGATATGAAAAAGGAGTGGAGCCTTGTACCTGATATTAGTGGGAAAGCTTCAAGTTTCTCACATTAAGAATGATGTCAGTAGTAGGTTTGGGTAGATACTATTTAAGTTGAAGAAATTCCCCTCTATTCCTAGTTTACTGAAAATTTTCATCATGAGTAGGTATTAGACTTTATCAAATAATTTTTATGCATCTCTTGATATGATCATGTAATTTTTCCCCTAGAGCCTAATAATTTTGGAATGTTGAACCAGCCTTGCATACCTGGGATACATCTCACTTAGAAGTGGTATGTAATTCTTTATATATATTGTTGGATTTGGTATGTTAATGTTTTTGAGGATTTGTGCATCTGTGTTCATGATAAGATACTGGTTTGTAATTTTCTTTCCTTATAATGTCTTTTTCTGATTTTGGAATTAGGGTAATGCTGGCTTTACTGAATGAGTTAGGAAGTATTCCATCTGCTTCTGTCCTGTGAAAAGAAACTGTAAAAAAATCGGTATAATTTCTTCCTTAAATGTTTGGTAGAATTCACCAGTGAACCCATCTGGGCCTGCTGCTTTTTGTTTTGAAAGGTACTAGTTATTGGTTCAACTTCTTTAAAAGGCATAGGCCAATTCAAATTGTCTATTTCTTTTTGTGAGTTTTGACAAACTGTGTCTTTCAAGCAATTGATCTATTTCATCTTGGTGATCAAATTTGTGGGCTTAGAGTTGTTCATGGTGTTCTTTTATTATCCCATTAATGTCCATGGGATCTGTACAGTGAAGTTTATTCCCTCTTTCACTTCAGATATTCACAACTTGCATCTTTTTTTCTTAATAGCCTGGCCAGAGGCTTCTTGATTTTATTGAACTTTGTGAAAGAACCAGCTTTGGTTTTGTTGATTTTTCTCTACTGATTTCTTAGTTTTAATTATCATTAATTTCTGTTTTGATTCTTATTATGTTTCTTCTTTCCACTTGGGATTTAATTTGCTCCTTTTTTCTAGTTTTCTATGGTGTAGACCAGGCCTGGGCAGACTTTTTCAGGACAAGGGCTACTTCTAATTTTGTCCAAGTGAGACAATCCACTAGCTATTTATTTTATTATTCAGGTGGCCACCTAAAAATTGCTTGGCAGTTCACTGGTGGACCACAATCGACATCTTGCCCAGCCCTGGTGGGCAAGATCTTTCTTCTTTTCTGATATATGCATTCAATGCTATAAATTTCCCTCTAAGCACTGCATTGCCCCCATCCCCAAATTTTGATATGCTGTGTTTCATTTTCATTTGGTTTGAAATATATTAAAATTTTTCTTGAGATTTCTTTTTGAACACTGTAGGATCCGTGTTCTTTTAAATTTGTTCAGGTGGGTTTTATAGCCCAGAAGTAGTCTTTCTCGGTGAATGTGCCATAAGAGCTTGAGAAGATGTGTGTTCCACTGTTGAGTATCTAACTTTTAATTATGCAGTCATGTCTCCTTTTTGTAGTGTAGCTGCAGGAGGCAGTCACAGCCTCCACACTAAGCGTGGAGCTCAGGTAGTGAACGGAACAAATGCTGAGGGGCCGGTAGGCACCGCGGTGTGAGCGCCTACCTGCTGGTCCCTCGCTGCTTCTAACAACCACACTCCTGAGCGCTTGGGGCCTGTGAGCGACGCGGTGACCGCAGCTGTCTCAAGGCAGCGTCTCCATACTGAATACCCGAGCCCATTCTTTCTGGGTCCAGCTCACCTGAGGAACAAGCAAGTCTTTAAAAACAAGTTTTTATGTTTCTGGGATCCCCAAAATATATTAAGTAAAAACCCCCACAGTGCAGAACACTATGTATACACACCATAGCTTTGAATAAAGAGGAAAACATACATATAAATTTAAACTACAAAGGTATTTTTCATGTGTCAGACTGGTAAAAACCCACATCTGACAATATACCTGGTGGGCAGGGTTTCAGTGAGATAAGTACTCATTAGCATTAAGATGAAAGTGCTACAACCCTGACAGCAGGAATTTGACAGCTTCTACCTATATTCCCAAAGCCTGAGTTCTTTAACCCAGCAATTCCAATTATGGGAATTTATCCTTCACATATATCCATACATGTGAAATGATATATAAAAGGTTATTTACTGCAGTATTATTTGTGACAGCAAAATACTGGCAACAACCCTAATGTCCAAAGTAGACTGGTTAAATTATGACAATACACAATCCAACACTGCACACACACATGCACAATGGGTCTACATGTACACAACCCCCAAACATCATATAACTCTCCAATACCACAGTCAATCTCCCTGCCCCCCCACAACTCTCCAACACCACACACGACCCCCCGAATATCACATGACCTCCCAACATCACACAATTCCCCAACACTATAGCCGACCCCCTGCCCCCACACAACCCAGCCCAGTTGAGTTAGCAAGTTGTCAAAAGACGAGATAAAAGTCCACTCTTCCACAGATCTGAAAGAAGCTGTGGCTCTAAAAGCAAACACCACGTGACACCGACCGTGACTGCCGCGGCCCTCATAAGGGGGCCCTGAGACCAATGTGAAGGGTAGGCTTTCCCCTCCCCCACATGGACAAGACCTCCAAACCGGCAAGTGGCAATCTGAGATTGGCAGGTGTAGACAGAGCATGCTGTTCATGTCACTCCTGGAAGCACTGAAGTGACACTATTGAGAAGCGTAAAATATGTACGCTGCGGAAGTTGGTTAATGGAACGCCTGTTACCTGATTCAATTTTGTTAAGTATTTTTCTTGCACACTGTACAAAGGCCTCTTCCACATTCTCCCCGGTCAGCGCACTTGTTTCCAGAAACATGAGCTCTGAAATCGACATCAAACAACGCAAGAAGCCGTGTTTACAAGACATTGCAATGACTCGGTGACTAACAGCATTTTCCAGGGAAGCAGGAAAAGTGTAGTTACTTAAACCATGCAATGCTTCTGTAAGTATGAAATCAATAAATGTTAATCTATATTCTTAAATGGCAGAAGATTTCTAACCTTTTTTGAAAAGTGGTAGGATCCTGTGACATACTTAAGGCTGCTGGGCAGAGTGGCACCAATGTGTGATGAGGACACAGGCTGGCTGATGTGCCCAAGCAGCAACTTCTGTCTCTAAATGAGCTTTCTGTTCCCCCAACATATAACTCCCAAGTGCTGGGGGGATGATACTACAAGCTGTCACTCTGACCACACCCCAATAGAAATGGGGGCTCGCCCTGCTCTTGGAGGTAAAGCACAACTTCACTAGTAAACAGGAGGTGCATGTGAATGACACCTGAATTCCTTCTGAGCTTCAACAGCCTAAGCTTTTGCATTTCTAAACTGCTTATTTATACACTCGTGATGGCTCATTTCTTTCTTATGTTTATTTTCTTAGCAGGAAGCCAATCAATTTGTAAGAATGTTATCTGGCAGTTCTAGAGTCCAGGTAAAAAGCAGTATTAAGATATTTAAGTTCCTGGTTGGTTCTATAAGTTATTTAAAAATGTCTGAACTCCTATCATTCTGTTATCTATAAGCAACCATTAATTTTATGTGCCAATCTCATATATTCTGAATGGGCATTCAGAGACATTTCAGAGGCATCTATAACCAAATGACTTTAATGTAAGTAAAACCACTAAGCTCAATATTTCTACTACTGCTCCTCTTTCTATGTAGATCTAGCATTTTTTTAGGTCTACATAGCTTTAAATTACATAAATGACATCATCTAATTCGAGTTTTTTAAAAATTATTGTTATCAATTTCACCTTAAACCAAGACCTATAATATTTAAAGACCTGGCACTGGAAAGTCATGCGAAAATATTCACCCATTTGCTTTTATCATTACAGTAACTTTTAGGCAGAATGCAATATTGTGAAAATATGCTAAATAAGTCACAATTTATAGTAAACAATTGGACCTTCTACGTTTCCTAAATATAGTTGAATCTTAAGACCACAATAGTTGTTTTAAACTGAAATCTATGTTGTTATCCCCAAATCTGCCATTGAAAAGCTGTAATAGGTAAAAGGTCACTTGCCATTTTCTTGAGCAAATCTGGAGGCTTCTAAGAAAGTGACTTCCCGGTCTGTGTCCAGGTCCTTCTTGTTCCCACACAGGATGATTACAATGCTCTGGCTCGCTAGCATTCTGGCATCTGTTAACCAATTAGTAAGCGCATTGTAGGTTTCGCGGCTGTGTGACATAAGATTGTGAAAACGATACATGTATTTTATACAACCAGCAAGTCCTTCTGGTCATTCACACTTACACCGTTTTACACGTCAGGGTAATGCCAATGGACTTTCAGGTAACTCAGATAACCTGAACACCCCCAAGCATACCCCACACGCCCAGAGTTCATTTTGTTTTGTTTCTAGGAAGATGAGACAGCAAGTCAGGTACTCTGTTGTTTTGTGTTTGCCCAGTCAGGGAGCCAATGGAAACACAAGTTCCTTCATTTTACAAATATTTATTGAGCTTAGTGTGTGAGACGCTCTGGTGCTGCCCTTTAACAATTCTGTGCCATGAGCTGGTCCTTTGTTTTACAGGAATTTATCCCACTGGTTCTGTATAAGGACTCTGTGACACATGCTGTTATTACCCTCTTTTCCATGAGAAACCTGAAGTCCACAGAGATAAATGAAGTTGCCTAGAGTGACACAACAGCCAGTGTCACTCTACCGTTTCCAGCCCTCATGCATGCACCTAAGGACAACTTCCTCTCCTGGCACGTGACGTCACACGTCAGCAGGCTGAGCCTTTCACTGCCTGACAAGTGCGGTAGGTCTGGGCCAGGGGCTGCGCAGCACCATGCCAGAGCCCCTCACTGCAGCACACAGACAGAGTCTGTGTCAGCAGCAGACAACACCCACTTTTGGGACAAGTTCTCACCCAGAAGGAGCCCTAGGGGACACAGCTTAGGTGACAGGTTTGTGAGGTCACGCTGTCTAAAGGGATCTCCACGAGGACAGGAAGGTTCCACAACCCCATTGTCCAGTACAGCAGCCACCAGCCACATGTGGCTCCTGAGCACTGGGAATGGGGTGCTTGAGCCCAAGGAATTGAACTTTTAACAAATTTAAATGCAACGTGTGGATGAGAGTGACACGTAGGATAGTGCAGACTCAGAGCCTCCTGACACGCTAAGGGCTTTAGAGTAATCATCTTAATGGCCCAGGAACCCAAGTGTCACACCCTCATTACTTCCATTCACAGACAAGGAAACTTGACAGCTAAGCCCTGTGTCTGAGCACGTCACGTAAGCCCAGCAGGCGGCCTCAGTCTGGGTCAATGTCAGTCATTTCTGATAGTTCACCACATGTGAAGCTCAGCTTTGTGAACCTGAAGGAGAGTGTCAAGGCATCCTGTGAAGTAATGATGCTGCTTATGTATGGAGACCCTGACACGTTTCACGTGGTAACGTCGGGGCAGGGGCTGCTTTAAAGCCTCTAGGACCCAGAATGGAAGGGCTGAGGGGCTTCCTGCGGGCCAGCAACACTGCCTGCCAGACGCAGTGCATATTGCACGCAGGTGCCCTCGGCTAGAGCGGACCTCAGGGGCTGCCTGTCACAGGGGTATGGGGGTGGGGGTGGGGTCTGCATTACCTGGTGATGTCATAGACGAGGAGGGCCCCTGCCGCACCTCTGTAGTAACTTCTCGTCACAGACCTGAAAGAGTTACACAGCTTTCACTTCCAGCTCACTGCAGCCGTGAACACCTTCTTGTTCAAAACATGCATTTCTGCTTTGTGAGCCACACAGGGGCAGCTGCTGCTTTAAGAGAAATGACTCCAAGACACTGAAATGATTTGCAGTGATCTGGGGTCACCATTTGAACACCAATTATGACTGCTGTGTAACTAAAGTGTGGAGGCGACTATGTTTTGTGGAATTTATTTCAACCATCAGACGTGCTCTAGTTTATGTAAAACAACACAAAATCCTAAAAACATTCTAAATTCTTTTTTAAAAGTGAACACCGAGGGAAACTGCCATCACTTGGCCTTGTATGCAAGAGTACAATGCAGAATGCACAAGGCCACATCCTCCTGATGGACGCACTAGTTCTATGACTGAATCAGTGTCTAATTAGGACGCCACCGCTCGCAACAGCCGTGGACACAGTTGTTAGTGAGTGGTGCTGTACGGACACAAAGGGGTTTTTTGGCTTGCTGTTAATCTCCCAGAGGTGGAGTTCCTAAAATGTGTGAGGGGGTAGAGGGGGCTACATATATTGAGAGATTACAACTGATTTATTTCAAATCTACATTTTCCAAGGTTTTTATTAAGTCAGAGAAAAAGCTACCTGAATCGCTCTTGGCCCGCCGTGTCCCATATCTGTAACTTCACGTATTTACCACCAACATTTATTATCTTTGAACCAAATTCCACTCCTATTGTATGATTTGAGTCATCTTTGACTGAAAAAGAAAAAGAACAAGACATTTAATTTTAGAACATTAAGGAAAGGCTTCCAGATCTGAACAAGTGACACGAAGATCAGGGTTAAGTCAATGGGAATGGCACTTTAGCATCCACTTCTTCAACAGTCAGGTGACAAGCTCTCCCCGTTCTAAACGGAACACCCACAGTCCCTACTCTCAATGACACAGTAAAACTTCTTCTCAAAACCCCTCCTACAGCCATACATCTTACAGCCCCAGCTTGGAGGTACCCACACCGTGAGAGGCACATAAAGGCACCCACAGACGGAGATAGCATGAAATCCCGGTACTGTCCTAATGGACTCCCTGCCCACTGACCTCTCACAACTCCGTTGTTAATGAGGTAGTGATTAGTTTCAACTATTTGAATGGATAGATATTCTAAAGAAATAAAAGAAAAGGAAAGAAAAAGCTCAAAAAGGAAACTTAGTTGACCCCAAAGGTTAAGGAGAAAAGAGAATCAACAAATCCAGCAAACCCCAAAAACAAAACTCTGCATTCCGTAGCTGTTGAGTTCTCATGAATTTTAGTATTGTGTGGCAATAATTTGGAATTTGTTAGAGAAACGAACACTCTCTGTTTCAATCAGCAGGGAGGCAGGCCAGTACTTTGCTAAAACTGACTCAATAAGCTGTCTACAAAAGAAAACTTCTGTGATGATGAAAGGATAAGCTAAAAACCATCATGGCTATATAGTCCACTGACTTGCTTATATTTATAACTGCAGGACAAAACTTCACTGTCCTAGAAGTCATGGATGCCGTTTGACACTCTGTGTGCTTCCTGGGAGTATGGGGGTTAGGGTTCCCCTGCCTTCACCCGACTGCCACTAAACAGGGCCTTCTCCACGACCCTGTCCAGTATCACAGAAGCACTTTGTAAGGGCCTTTCAAACCTACAGCTTTTAACAATGGGCTGAGATAAAACATTCAAACTCCCTCACCCAACAGTGCAAGTCAATGGCAAAGGTGGGTTCTGTGGTCAAAAAGGCCTTGAGCCTAACCAATTCTAAACCTGTTTCTTTACCTGTAAAATAGAACTGATAACAGTCACTGCTTTATAATATGAGTCCACTGAGGCCCAAATGCTATTAGTTTATCCAAAATGTACTAGTAGGGCTTTTCGCCACTCCCTGTCAGGGAATGGGACCCCTCTGTCGTCAACACACCATCACATTGTGTGGTAGTACCTGGAAAATGTACAGCCTGATTAACTACATTCCCAATAATGAGCCACTATTACACTGAAATGCTACCCGAATAGGAACTCAGTCACATTACTAAAGGTTTAATAACAAACTTCTAATGTTATTTTCAAATATTTTTAAACTATGTTTTTTTCCCCAAAAAATATTCGGAAGTTTTGCTGTAAACAAAGCTGAGCAAGAGTGCGCTCTGAGGAGGAGCCATGCATAACACCTGGGCTGTTTGGTGGCACTTACACTTTTTTTCAATGAACTGATGGAGTAAACAGGACTTGCCGCTGCCAGCATTTCCAATGACCAGGAACTTAAACAAAAAATCTGAAAAACAAAGGCAGACTGAGAACAACTGGATAACAGAAACTAGACGTCTTCTTAGACCGTAACAAAAAAAATTTCACAAAATCTAATTGCTAATACAACAGAAAAAAGCTAACACTATTTTGTGAAAACAACACACTGACTTACCTTTTCACCCTCTCAATATCTGCCTTACATGCTAATTCAGTGGGGTTTTTTTTTAAACCATTCTCTTGGGATAATTTCCGTTGCTGCTGGAAGTCTGAAAACTATTCTTACAATAAATAAAAAGTGTCCCTTTGTTAGACACTATTCAAAGAGATATGAAAATGCAGCAATAAGCTAAGTCTAGGAATTTCAAGTGTTTTCTGTTCAAAAGGAAACACCTTACAGGCTTTGAGAAGTCCACTGCCTGTTTTTAAAAACAGGTGAAAGTTTCTTCACTTGAAGAGTTTTGTGGTCTTCGATTCCCTCCTCTGTACCTGTGGGATGAATGGCTTGAGCCAAGTTTGGGTCAGCATTCCAGCTGTGAAATTTGTCTCATTCAGTGCAGAGAGAGATCTTCATTTCTTCTTTACACACGGTAATGTATTTAATTTGGGATATTATCTTCCACAAAATGGAAATAAAGGATTTCCAGAATGGAATTTGTTCATTAGCATGATGTAGCACTGGCGGCCCCATACTGCTTTGGTGATTCATTCTGCTTTTTCTGTTAGCAAAGAACCTTAGTTCCACTCAGCCTAGCAGCTGCAGTGCATCCCCCCACCCCGGTCCACCCTTACAGTTTTATCCCCATGCACCACAGCTAACTCTAGTATAGGACCAGACGCACTTTGTGCTCCTGAGTCCCTCGCTGGCCACCCCAAACTCCCTTCCCGGACCCAGACCCGGACCAAGCACCCCCTAGGCCCTGCTCCCTTCTTCCCCCAATTAAGCCCAAATAGTCGATCGCGTGGCTGATGCTTGGCCTACCCTGTTTCTTAACAATCACATGCATCATCACTCAAAGATGAAGTCCATTCAACCTCTCATGATTTTCAAACGGTTACAGGCAATTAAACTTATAGAACAGTGCTCTTAGAAGTGCTAGCATTTAGTAATACCCACAGTTTTAGGCTTCTCATGGCACGTTTTAAAAGCACGCCACATCCATGCTAGTAGCGGCATTACTCACAGCAGCCGAAAGATGGAAGCAACCCAAATGTCCACCAATGAGTAAATGGATAAACAAAATGTGGTATATACTCGTACATACAATGGAGTATTATTCAGCCTTAAAAAGGCTCCAGTTCCAGCATCCCCTCAGGAAGCCCCCTCTAGGAGCTCCCCAAAACCGTCCTCATCCACAACCAAGTTAAAGTTGCCATCTCAAACACAGTATTGTTCTTGAAACCTCCGCATCCTTGGCAAATTCTTTTAAGACACAGGCTATGAACTCACTAGGTGACAGGAAAGCTCCATTGTAATATGATGGGACCACTGTCACATACGTGGTCCATCACTGACTGACTAGGCCAGCACTCAGAAATTTTATGGAGGAGATTTCTGTATGGAAAAGCAAAGTGGAGTAAAAACTTGGACTACACTTGAGAATGTGAGGCCAGACAACGTGAGTTCAAGCCCCAGCTGCCCCACTCCCAGGCTCTGGGGACTCGGGCAGAGCGCCCAACCTTTCAGTTTCCTCACAGGTGGGTCCCACTGTTTACCTATGTGGTGCGTGTGAGGATTAGAGACACTGGACACAAAGAGCTTTGCTGGTATTCTAACTTTACCTCTTCTCTAGAGGTTGGGATTATAATCCTGCCTAGACACGCCCATGGTTTTTCAGTAAGGAGATTTCCTGGTATAACAATGGAAACACAGCAATAGGTTTACACCAAAAGAATCTTCGATCAGTACACATTCAAGGACACGGACTTGAAAGCTTCTGTCATCACGTGACAGCTAGCAGTAACACTGCTATGGGAAAATGTAACTAGGGGAGATTCACTTTATTACCAATACACACCAGAGGAAATACAGAGATGGATCATTTTTAACTCTTAACACTTTTATAGTTGTGAACATTTAAAGGAACTTACTTACATAATAACAAAATACTCTTTAATATGAATTTTACCAATCAAGTTTTACCAGTTAGACTACAAAAGTCTCTATTGTTTTTAAAATAAAAAGATAATTCAAAATACGGACTACGTTGTTATAAAAGTGTGTGACAGGTGTACCATCTAATTTGTGCACACGTCTGTGACGAGATTACTCAAGGTGCTAACGAATGGAAAACTGGGAAACAGCAACAGACACCAAGTGGCCTACTTCCACTTTCCCCCCAAAGTACTATCTCGGTCATTAGAGGATGTTAGTTTTCAAACACTATTTTTAGCAGGTTCAGAAAGACAGCAGGAACTAAGATCAAGTGCAAGCACGCTGTGTTTCACAGGAGCATGAGGCATTTCATCTCTGCCTGCGGGAAGATGAGGGGTTCTGCTCTGCGTGCTCATCCCAGGCTGCTTCCCTGATCCCCCATCGGAAGAGGGGTGTGAAGGCGCTGTTAGTCCCTCATCTGGGACACGCGGAAACTGGGCTGCAGCTCACGTTTTTTGGAGACTGTGGCACATGCAGCTGTAGGTGCTCTCTGCCTGACAGCCACACCCGCAAGGAGCCAAGTAACTGAGGAAGCTGATCCCAGGCTGGAGGACAGTGGTTATTTAAGATAATCATGGTCACTCCCAGCCCCCTCCTCCCTGCCAGAGCCTGGAGTAGAAACACAGGCTTAAACTGATCAGTACAAGGCACTGGTGGTCCTGGGGTGGCAGAAGCTTAACACAGCCCTAGAAAGGACTCCTTCTATGGAGGGAAATAAGGAAGCATACCCGAGATGGCAGCACAGAGCCGCCACTTCAGGGCGCTGAGGGGCGAGGACGGTAGTGGCAGAGAGATGGGAAGAATTTAGGGTCTTGCTGACGCAGAAGCAACCAGCCCTGAGCCCATCTACACTTATTTGGTATTGCCTACGGGACACTGGGTTGGGTTTTCTGCCAATTGTCGTTGGAAGCATTCCACCTGGTTAAATGACCAAAAGAGCTAATAACCTACTTCTATTAAATAGAAAAATTCTGTGAGGCATCATTTTCTTCTTAAATTTATTTCTTGTCATAGAGTCAATTAATGAGAAGATTGTTAGGTAAGCATGGGTTTAGAACTAGGGGAGTTCATTCAACAAATATTTACTTAGTAACTACCAAGTGCCAGCCATCTGGAGATTTAGTGACCAGAGATTCGGTTGCCTGATACCTCTGTCACCCCAGTAGGAATGTGTCTGGGCACAGTGCCCGGCCCCCCAGCAGTGCCTGGCGGGGCACCAGAGCCTGCTCTGCGCTCTTACCTCCATGGCTGACCAACTCCCCTTTGATCAACATGCTCTCTCTACAGTGCAAAGTCGAACCCTGCAGCTCTGTGCTCTGAAATCAACTTCGGATTTCAGTCTCACAAGGGACCTATTTCCTCACATGACGCCTGCGTGACTGCTGTAATTCGCACAATGCGGTGGTAGAAGAAGTCTCAGAGTGGCACTGATGTTATTGCAAAGTAAAAAACTGTTAATTTCCATCATAAAGAAAAGGATTAAACTAGGTCTTTTTGGGGTTTTTTTGGTGTGTGTGTGTGGGGGGGGGGGGGGGGGCGGGTAGCTCCCTGGCTGGGAATCGAACCCAGGCCGCAGCGTTGACAGCGCCGAAGCCTTAGCCACTACACCACCAGGGAACTCCCTAAACTAGGTCTTAAAGTCAGCTTTTCTACTTATCCTGGCCTTTCGTTTCATACTCTGTAACTGAGAGGAGCATACACAGTCTCTCAAATGGAATACAATCAGGCGGCACTTTTGGCATCCTGTGACGGCCGTGTTCAGGGACGAGTCCCAGCACCGTGGGCAGAAAGTCGCCTAGGCACTCTCCTGCTTTCGAAGAGTTTACATCTAGTCGTGAGAGATCTGCTCTGTCACACAGGGAGCTGACTGAACTGCAGGACAAACCTGCAAAGTCCCCAAAGGCAGTGCGGAGGTGAGTTATGTCTTTGATGGGGGCTCCTGTAATGACCAGAACGAACAATGAACAGGAGAAACAGTATCATAACTGAGTGTACTACACATACCAATGTTTTTAATTATAACAAAGAGAGTGTTGTTTTGTTTTTAAATCTCCACATTTTTCCTGCATGATTAAAAATTCATTTGGAAAATGACAAACCTCCCTCTAAAATATATGCTATCATTCATAATTTATTAGCACTTTATGAACAGTATCCTTCCCCCTCTGTATCTAAACATTGTCACCTGCTTTATAAGACTTCTTAAATGCCCAAAACACAGCACATGAGGGAAAGAGAATTAAAAGACAAAAATCACTAACTACTGTAAAGTGAGATCACCATCCCGAGTAGATAGGAGTGCATCTGGCCGTGACAGGACAACAAACTTTACTTCTCTGGGTGCTGTACCCATCACCATGGGTTTTATCTGTATTGGCCACATCTCTCTCAACATAAACTTATTTCTGTCTGGAAAGCTCAGAGGGGGATGACAAAGAATAAAACGTGCAGACACACGGCGTTGACTGACTTGCGTGGTGTGTCCTGGTATGCTTTCCCTACATCTGCCAGGTTTCATCTATCGGTTAAACAACAGGATCCCGCACGTCGTGTTAGCTTTTAATCCATATTTCTAGCTACAGAGAGGCAGAAGTCAAGTATCCTTCAAACAAAAGGAGCACAGTCCATTACCAAGATTTCACTGTCAGAGAAAACAGTGACATTTGAAGATATGGATTCAAAGGTTTTTCCCTCAAACTATTTTCACTGACAAGTACTTTAGAAATTGTTAGGAATGGAGGAAAAAAATCTGTAACACCAATCTCTATGAATGGTTTAAGAGAAGAAACTTAGGAAACAATATTAGCTTCCCTTTCATTCCAAAGAACTACTCAGAGCAGAGATCATCAGCGACTCGGCTGGTTATATGTGGTAGGAGTGCTTACTGTGGTACTGAACCTTGCAAAAGAACTCAAGGTTAGGGCTAATTCTATAGGAGGGAGCCCAAAGTGCAAGATATTTCTAAAATAATGTTGGTGATATGGTCGATATTACTATTATTATAGTTAGAAGTCAAGTTCACATTTATGCTTACATGAAACTGTCTTTCAAGGAGCTCAAAAAGCTTTGAAAATACCATTAACTTAAACTGTCACAATTTTCCTGCAAAGCTGTGGCCTAAGTTATCAGCAGTCTGGGCCCTAAAATAAGCTCTACCAAGTGCCTTCCGGCTCGCCTCGCCCAGAGAGCTGTCTCAGCTTCTTGCACACAGACGCCCGCAGCCGCGTCACAGCAGCTACTGTGCAGACGCCGTGCCGTGAGCTCAAGCAGCTGCGATGAACTTGGGACAATGGGCCTTCTTGCCTTATAATGCACTAAACTGGCCACAACATAACCTTGAATCTTTTGGGGTGAACAGTAAGGTGAACTATGTTAAAAGGTCTGTACAAGAAAGAAACCAACTAGACTCAGGGGATAAGGATGTGAAGAATGAAAACGGTTCTGGCTTTAGGCGCAGAGTGGGAGGTGGACGGGAAGCGCGGGGTTGCGGGCGGCAGGCAGGGTGCCACCGAGGTCCTTGAGAGGGGTGGGAGGGAGAGCATACAGCAGGCATGAGGGCCACTTAGAAGGAAGAATCCCAGGAATTGGTCAGCACTGGATAAGGCTGTGAAGGCAGGAGGCGTGTGTGATGATGCTCGAACACCTGGCAGGAGGACTGCACCCTCCAGGAAAGAGAGACGAACCTCTCTCTCAGGCAAATGAGCACATGGGGAGGACAGAAGACTGGGGGCAGGAATGGGTAATCAGTGAGTTTGGGACATGAGGCCAGATATCCCTAGTCCATCCAACTGGGGTATTTAGGTAGGAAGGCATTTAACTTAGGAGAATGATGTGACAGGACACAGAGATTGGGATGCTTTACAGTTCAAATGACTGAAAAACTATCATAAACTTTAGATTTTCCAAAGGACAGTTTTCAAAGTTGGATGGCACGGGGGTGTCGCCCAGTGTAGTGTGATACTCAGTCACGGTCCCACATGGCCTGGCGTTGGTCACCTGCAGAATCTCCACCCACATCAGCGGGGTCAGAATCTGCATGTCACCACACCAGGGGACTCGAGGCACACTCATCTGAGAAACGCTGGTTTAGGGTTCCCCAACTTTGGTCCCTCTTCACCAATTTTCAATGAATAAGAGAAAGAAAAACATAAACATGTAAAATGACAAATTTATTCAGTTTAGAGAAATGTCCTTTATTCTGATGTTACATGCTTCCTTTGTTGACACTGTTTACATGCCCTGTCTTTTATGAAATACAGTAGTGGTAATTTACGTGATTTCCTAAACAGCCAAGTTATTTTACACTTTATTGGAACCAGGTGACTTTGAAGGTATCTCCTTTACCTAGAATATCCTTCCCACTCCACCTTGCCTTCTCGAGTCTAAATTTCTCTATGAATCATGTTTTGACTACCAAAGTCTATGTATTAGTTTTCTATAGCTGCTGCTATAATAAAACACCACAAACTGAATGGCCCGAAAGGGCCTTGTGGGTATATCACTGCAGTGCCAGCCTCTGTCTTCACATCACATTCTCTCTGCATGTGTCTGGGTGCAGATTCCCCCCATCTTATAATATAAGGACACCAGTCATCCAATCTTAACCTGATCACATCTTCAAAGACCCTACTTCCAAATAAGGTCACAGTCACAGGTGCTGGAGTTAGGACCCGAATATATCTTTTAGGGGGCACAATTCAACCCACAACAGCCCACAATGATATATATATATGTTTTAAAAATTATCCTGATAATTCTCAAAATTATGTAGTAACTATAATACTTCCAAAATAAAGCACAACATAAAAACATGAAGAGTATATTGCAAGCTTGTTCAACCTGCGGTCCAAGACAGCTTTGAATGTGGCCCAACACAAATTCATAAACTTTCTTAAAACATTATGAAAATTTGCACGGACCTCTTTTTGCTCATTAGCTATCGTTAGTGTACTTAATGTGTGGCTCAAGAAAATTCTTCAGTGTGGCCCAGGGACGACAAAAGATTGGACACCCTTAGTACACTGTAACAATAATTAGCATAGGACCAATAATTTGTGTAGTTTCATAAACTGTCAGTTGTAGAAGGCATAAACTCCAGTGTGTAGAGAGAGAGGTTTCTCTTACATTTTTCCTCTCCCAAACTGCAGCTCCCCACCCTCAACCCCTGTTTTTTCCTAGCATTTTCTGTACCACTTATACTTTTTAACTCCTTTCTGAACATCACTGCTTGGAACTACCTATATGATTGGATAGTTCTGTCTCACAAATCTTGGTATCAGAATTACTTAAAGCCAATCTGTGATCTCCTCAGTCTCAGATGGCTGGAGTTCCTCAGCAAGTCCCAAGGCTTACTACCTGGCCAGGGCTTTAAGAATGTCATGAGGGAGTTCCCTGATGGTGTAGCGGCTTAAGGCTTCGGCGCTGGTGCTGTCAGCGCTGCTGCCTGGGTTCGATTCCCAGCCAGGGAGCTACCCACATACCAAAAAGCAAAAAAAAAAAAAAAAAAAAAGAAAAAAAAGAATGTCATGAATCTAATAACATATGGGAAACAGTTTCAATTTAGGGCTATTCAGATTGAGGGTTTCAATCTGAAACCTATGTACTTAAGATTTCAATTTTTATTACTATGTTATATAAAGTATATAGTTTCATGTGGTTTCAAAGCAGCAAAAACCAGTCTATGAAAGGCGAACTATTGCTTTAATATGCTAAAGAGCAGGCAGATATAGCTCATTAACAGCACACTGTAAGCCTGGCTCTTTTCATCATATCCTGGTCAAGCTACACAGAGCTTTCTTTTCTAGAAGAGAGTAGAAAGGAGTTTAAAGGTTAGGCAAACATTCCTTTCCTGGCTATCTAAGTGGCAAATGTCGGAAAGGAGGGCCCCTGATTGTCTTACCTTTGGGGAACAATGCTGTGCAAATATGGTCAATGATAAGCAAAAATGGTAGCTGAGGACTTGGTTTGGGGTGATTTTTAATTTTAAGTTGACATTTTCAATTGCCACACTTGCTCTTTCTAAAACTTATTTTCTATTAGTTTTCTCTATTAGAGGAAAAGATTACATTCTTTTGGTAAAAAGTAAAAACAAATTTGGAAGATACCATGAAATAAGAATAGTAATGGTCAAAGCCTTATGATCAGAATTTAATAATTTATTGTGATGCTTAAAATTCAATGAACTCTGAAGGGAAGTAGAGATGCCAAAGATATGCTACATTTTATCAAGGCTATCATTTCACGTAAGACAAACCAAACCTAAACCTAACAGCCCTACTCCTGAACTCTTCCAGGCATTTCTTACTGATTCATAACCACCACTGGTTTTTCTCACGTGGACTTTTCACCCCTCCTTGTGCTCCTTATTCGGATTAAAGGAAAAAGTGGGGATAAAGAGCACTTGAAAATAAGGAAAAGCAAAAGAATAACTGAAAAATTGTGAAAGAAATGTATTTTCTTTAGGAAATTGGATATGATGTGCTGAAACATTTGCAGCTCTGACAACACTGGTCCTTACCAAGCCAGTGACTTCCTGGAAGATCTCTAAAGCCTTCCAGGAACAGACATGCTGCCCCCCAGTGTCCCCAAGCATGTACCACTCACAGGAGTGGCAGAACACGGAGCAAATGCACTGTGACTCGCCCCTTTTGGGAGAAAGACCAGTCTTGCACAAGGCCCTCTGTGCCTCACCCTCACATCTGTCCCTGGGGGCCTGGGCACGTGCTGCTCTGTCTGTCCCTGGCCCCCAGTCTGGGTTAAGTTTCTTCCTAAGATACTTTCAAGGACCGCAGGCTTCAGAAATCCTGCCAGGGGTTTTAACTAGTCACTCATTAGTGGCATAAATGAGTTAACAACGAATCCCCAACTAGACTGCACTCTGCATAAAACCAGCCTGCTGTGTGTGCCCTGGAGTCATGGTGCCTTCCCAGGGCACCATATGCCCTTGCACACACCCGTGACACATAACTTGTTGAAAGGAAACGGACAAGCGTGCCAGTACAAACAGAGACAAGACTGGTCTGATTTGAGGTACACACTTTAAATCTGAGCCTCTCCGGCGGGCTGTAAAACTCCAAATCAAAGTCTCCATGTGAATGCACGTGCCTTAAAGAGCGACCAGAGACTGGTAACACGGCACAGCCCTGACAGGGTGGGCAGGTACACTGTGCTGGTTATTTTCCCCATGCAGGTCTCAAACCCGTACGAAAACTGGTGCATGACGGGGAAGGCTTCAGTTACTCAAAAAGTATTTGCTGGGCATCGCAGCTATGGGTGCTTACAGGGGGAGCAGAGATTAAACGCAGGGCGGTGCTTTCAAGGTGTCTGCGGTCTTAAAGACACACTGTCAATCGTCATAGCGCAACTAGAAAGGGCCAACAAACAGGCGGAGAAACGAACCAGGCCACACGCCTCGGAGAAGTGATTAGTGTACGGACAATGCCTCGTGACCCCAGTGCGGGAAGGGGTTCCAAAGCAGCGAAGGTCCTACAGGGACACACAGGCGTCGCCCAAGTCCCTCACGTCCCTCGCTGGGGACAATACCGCAGAAGGAACAGGCTCGAACCGCTTTCCCAAACCCCGAGCTACGGAGACCAGGCTGTCGTGAGAGGAACCCCGTGGCGTCGGCGCGGGAAGGGCCCCCGGAACGCGAAGGAGCAGATCGCCTGGACCGGGACGCACCGCCCGCCCGCGCCCCCGAGGCCCCCGACCCCAACGCCCCGTACCGTAGGTTTCGGACATGGCCGTCTGCGACATCTCGGGCGGCACCGCCTCTCGCGGGTGCCTGTGCGGCTCCGGCCCGGCCAGCGGGAGGGGGCGGCCGGCGTCGTCCCGGGGTCGTCCGCCGCGTCTCGGTGTGGAATCGCGTGGGGCGGGGTCCGGAGAACGAGGGGACCCGCAGTCCCACGGTAACCGCCGGCTACTCCGCGGCTGCAGCCCCGCCGGACTGCCGGCTCCGCGCAGGCGCGCCGGCCCCGGCTCCGCCCGAGGACGCGCGTGCGCACGCAGCCCTGGGCCGCGCGGGGTTGGCGGGGGGCCGGTGGGTCGGCGGGCAGGCCGGGGGGCGGGGCGGGCCGGGTCGGGGCGGGGGCGGGGCCGCGGGGGCGGGG
>PVJL010009413.1:0-57439 GCA_004026885.1 Lyroderma lyra
GAGGATAGAGGTCTGGGTACTTCTGCATGCATTCCTGCATGGCCCGGAACTGGTCTACACAGTCTGACCCCTTAACATCCTCCGTGCTATAGTGAAAGCAGGAAAAGGCCGACTTGAACTGTTCCCCACAGGGGCCACTGGCCATTCCCCCAAGGCATGGGCAATTCCAGTTAATGTCTCCACTGGGCAGGATCAATCCATGCTCCTCGTATGGGTCATTGGGATCGTCAGCCACCAGTTCTGCACTGCTTGGAGTTTCATGGTCTTCTTTGGTCACAAAGATGATTCGATCCTTCCCTTCCTGTCGGCAGTAGGCCATGGCTACAGCCCAGCGTTCGGACTTCGCAGCAGTAGCGGCAGTAGCGGCAGCGGATACGCGCCGTGACCTCAGAAGTGGTGATTTTTAAAAGAGTATGTTAGTAGAGTAATTGATTTGTGTATGTTTCTCTTCTTCTTAAAGAGGAAGAGAAAGTCAATGTAAACTACAATTATGTAAAAGATGTTCATGGTAAAAGGTTGGGTAGCAGAATGAGAGTGATTTGGGGCTAGTAGGAGTGTGATCATCTATCTGTAAGGGCAGAGAGAAAGAAGCCAATGAGAAGGGAGGGACATAGCTTAAGAAAAGAGATATATGATTGATAGAACCATATCCCTTGGTAATGAGGAAAGTAAGCCTAGGAAAAAGAGAAGAAATGCAGGTATTTTTTAAGATTTGAAGGATGAAGAGAAAAAGGAGGATCTGTGAGTAGGGTTAGGGATGAATGGATACAGAAAAAACATTTAAATAACACCAACTCTCCAACAATATGGTTGGAATTTCAGTCACCATGATATATTAACATGGAGTAATTGGATAAAGTACAAACTTTGATGCTGTCTCCTCAGTTCACATATTATTATGTAAATAACAGAAGCATGACATAGTTAGTAACCAATCACATCACCTCTTTCAAAGTCTTTTGGTGATTTGTCACTGTGCAAAACAGTGTAGTTTTGTTGCCTCTTTCTGTCAGTAATGAACTAACGTAACATTTTTAAAAAATGGATAATCAAAAGAGTGAATTGGCTGACAAGGATAAAAGTTCAGTGAAGAAAGAAAATATGATATTGCTAGAAGTAAAATTAAAATTGAACATAAATAAAGTTACAAAAAATAAAACCAAAAATGAAAGAATTAACCATGGGAATTTTGTCACTGCTATCATTCTAGAAATCCTATGAATGCAGCTAGAGAAATTTAGTGAGACTAAAATCATTGACATAAAAGTTGTTATGAAAATTTGTGATGAAAAGGATGAAGATGTCCCCAGAAACAGTAACACTAGCAAAAACCTACACATTGTTTGTCAGGTTTATACCTGAATATCTTAGAGATATTTCACATAATTGAATATGCAAAATAAAATATTTAATGCTGATCCAAAACTTGAAAAGGTAGGTGAAAATTTGTCAAGGCATAAAAAATATGCTCATTTACATAGTGAGTTGTAGAAGGCCAACACTGTTAAAACTAACATTGGTATGATTTTTATAAATTAATATAATACTTTCTCAATGTTTCTAATGTTTAAATGACAGTGTACTAAATAATTTTATTTTTATTCCCCATTATATTTATTATAGAATTAATAGTAAGATAATCTTTAGTGTTTTACAAAAATTTTGCTGTTCATGAAACAATCTTTTTTTCCTCATTGATCATTAAGATTGCTTTATGGTTTCAGCATCTTTGTTCTTTTTTTAATGGTTCTCTACTTCCTTGCTTGTATTATAATTTTCTTCATATAGTCCATCCCATACACATATTTCTTAATAAGACTATTCCTACCTGTTTTATATTTATTGTTGCTCCTAGGAATGGGATTCATTTCTATTATTTTTTAACAAGATACTGCTGATAATTAGGAAGTTCTTGGATTTTATATATTTACTTAGTGTCTTAATACTTTGTTGAGCTCTTACTATTTCTAACAGGCTCTTGATTGATTTGGTGTCTGTCCTCTGGGAATAATATTCTAGGTTTTACATGGAACAAATGTGTGGGGGTGAAAAGCCTTGGCTAACTCAAAGAGAGGGTTACTTGCCTTCTGCTTTGAAGATGGGTCCTTGTTTCTGACATCGTATCTCAGTGGTCTTGTTTCCAAAGCAATCCTCGTGGCATAACCAATCATCTTGGGTTCAAATCTCCAATAGTTACATAGTAGCTGTGTCATCTAAACCCATGTGAACTAAACTTCACTGAGCCTGTTCTCTCATTTATAAGTGGAAATAGAGGAGTTCCCTGGTGGTGTAGTGGCTAAGGCTTCAGCGCTGTCAATGCGCTGGGATTCTGAGCCAGGGAACTACCCACATAAAAAACAAACAAACAAACAAAATAAGTGGAAATAGTAGTATCTACTACATAGATTATTAGAAGGAATAAGTGGGATATTGCATGTAAAATATCTCCCTGGGAGTAGCACAAAAAACAAGCTCAATAAGTATTAGGTATTTTTTTAAATGTTTACTCTTTTTATTGATACAGAAGTGACATATAACATACTAGTTTCAGGGGTAAAACATAATGATTCAATATACAAGTTCCGATGATTAAGTACAAAACTCATCCTAGAAAACGTGCTACATACCTCATTGCTGAATATTACTATGGTCACTTTTGAAGTATTTCCTTTGGGAAGCTATGTACCAATGCCAGCACCTAGTCCAATCTTTAAAGCAACTTTGGAGCTATTTTTCTGGAATGGTTATCAGAGCTGTCATCATATTACCCTTGATGTCCTGGATAGCATCAAAATGTCTTTGTTTTGATATTTCCTTTACCTTCAGGTAAAGAAACAAGTCATTGGGGTCCACATCAGATAAGTAGGAAGGGTGTTACAATATGGTTATTCATTTACTGGTTAAAAACTCCCTCACAGACAGTACCAGATGAGCTACTGCATTGTTGTGATGCAAGAGCCATGAGTTGATGGCAAAATGTTCAGGTTGTTTTTTTCCAACTTTTTCACACACTCTTTCAGCACTTTAAAATAGTAAACTTAGTTGACTGTTTGTCCAGTTGGTACAAATTCATAATGAATAATCCCTCTGATATCAATGAAGGTTAGCAACAGCATTTTGATTCTTGATTTGGACTGAGAACTTTTTGGTCATGGAGAATTGGCCAACTTCCATTCTGCACTTTGACACTTTATTTCAGGGTCATAGTGCTACACCCATGTTTCATCATCAGTGATAACATGGTCCAAAACTTTGTCTTGCCTCTCCAAAAGCTCTTGGCAAACTTCAACTCTCCTTTGCTTTTGTTCATTGGTGAGCTCCTTTGGGATCATTTTTGCACACATCTTTCTCATGCCAAGATTTTTAGTGAAGATTTTCCTGTTTCTCTATCGATGTTTACTTGGTCTGCTATACTTCTCACACTCATCCAACAATTTTGATACACAATTTTATTAATTTTTGCAATGTTTTAATCAGTTCTGCTTGGTACTGGTCACCCTGACCTCTCTTCATCAGTGACACTTTCTCTTCCCTCAGAAAAATATTTAATCCATTTGTACACCGCCATTTTCTTCATGGTATTATCCTCATAATCTTGGACTAAATTGTCCCTGATTTTACTTCCATTCTTGCCAAGTTTAACAAGAAATTCAATGTTTGTTGCTCTAACTCAAGCTCCAACATTCTCATGATGTCACATGAAAACACATAACAACAATAATGAATGCTATTCAGCAAGACACCACCACATGTCAATAGGAACACAGTTGTGAGACACAGATATACCAAGGGCATGAAATCTTACTGTGTTGTTTGCACAGTGCTGGCAAAATAAGCACATAGTAGCAAGTTCACAAACTTAATTGTAAGACCTTGTATGTATATTTTCCAAAATGATCATCACAATAAGTTTAGTTAACATCTGTCACCACACATCGTAAACACTTTTTTTCTTGTGATCTTTTAAGATTTACTCTCTTAGTAACTTTCACTATAAAATATAGTATATTAACTGTGATCACCATGCTGTATATATTTGACCCCCAGTACTTACTCCCCTTATAACTGAAAGTTTGTGTCCTTTGACTACCTTTATCCATTTCCCCTACTCATCCCCCACCCCTGGCAACCATCAATCTACTCTCTGTTTCTGTGAGTTTGTTTTGGTTTTTTAGATTCTAAATATAAATGAGATTGAATAGTATTTGTCTTTGTCTGATCTTATCTCACTTAACATAATGGCTTCAAGGTCCATCCATGTTCTTGTGAATGGCAAGATTTCCTTCTATTATGGCTGAATAACATTTCTTTGTGTGTGTGTGTGTGTGTGTGTGTATAAAATTATATATATATCACACTTTCTTTGTCTTTTATTATTATAAAAATTATTATTACTTCTTTTCTGGCCCAGCTGAACTGTTTCAGAACCTACCTGTGCTTTGCTTAGAAACAGGTCTGCCAGGACTATGGCAGATGTTTGGGGTATGTTTCTGGTTTTAAATCTCCTGCATCTATTTATCTCTTTGTGTTTTCTCATGTACCCAAAAGTCAGTAAGACAAAATTTTGAACTGGACAGAAAGGTGTGGATAGATATGTCTTCTATGGTTCCTCCCATATTTATTTGGTTGATGAGTCCTGTGATCCCCATCTCCAGTCTCTACCATTCCCTTTCCCTTTCCATTCCCGTTGTCTTACATCTGGACCTCAGCTAACACTTGAACTTCTGTGATAGTTTCTAAACAGATCTTTCTCTCTCTCCTCTCTTGCAGTCATTACCTAGTTATTGTACCAGAGAGCTTCTTCTAAACCACTGAAAAATCATGTATTTTCCTTCTTAAAATAAAATCCCATTTGTGTCTTCACTCTTTAGATGATCCTGACCAAACTCTGAAAACTGTAACTCAAGACTCTCCTCTGATCACAAATGACCTTTTCAGTTACATTTCTAGTTGCTACCGATACTGAACTTTCTCCCAGTTCCTGAGCATATCTTCTCATTATTGCTAACAGCATTCACAACTTCATTTCTAAACACACACATTTGTTTTTCATTCCCCAAATATATCCTGTGCTTTTCTGCTTCCATGTGTACTCACATTTTCCCTCTGGCATAAAATTCTATTCCCTTTCCACCTCCATCTTTTAAAACCCTGTTCACCATCACACATCATGCTTTCATGAAACTCTTCGATTTTTCATCTCCCTCAAAAAACAAAATAAATCAATTCTTTTTCCATATTCTGAACATATTTTTACATTGAATTCATCTTTCTACTTAGAAGTAGAGTAGATATCTATACACTGAAACTTTCTCAAGCACAAGAGCAATGTCTTAAGCATCTGGATAAAACCTAGAGAATCTCCACATCATTGTATTTGTCTGCTTGTCTTTCAGCCATCTCCCCATTAGCCTCACACATTTGAAGAAGGATGATAATCATATCTTGTTCACCACTATATCCCAGATGTTTGCCTCAAGGCTTGGCACTTAATAGGTGCTCAGTAAAAGCTTGTGGAATCAAATAATAGCCCTCCCAATTCATTAACCTCTTTGATCCCATGATTTGAACCTCCTGTCTACTTCATCAGCCATTACTATCACTTGCAATTGCCTGTTTCAACTTTTAGATATTGAACTCTGAAATGCTTTCTAGTTACCAATATTTTCCAACTTTGGTGGACTTGTTCAACCCCATTGCTGTAACTGATGACCCCCTGACCTCTTCCTATTCTTTTAGTCAGGCCCCTCTGACCTTCCCCACCTACATTCCCAGTCAACATTCTGTTTTGTTCTTTTCAGAGCCCTGGCCAAGATGAGGTCACTGTGACACAGAAATTTAGAGGGCACCACATTTTTCCCCACCACCTCTCTGGTCTCTGTTGGAAGCCTCACCCTGGCCCCAAACCAGGCCCCTTGGCAGTCACAGAGATGGATAGAACAAGAGGCCTGAGGTCAAGGGCTGGGAGTGCACCAGCCAGGGGACCTTTTGTTTGCAGGGATGCCCCTCCCCACTGCAAGTGCAGCTTCCATAGAAAAGAAGGCCAGTTTTGCACTGCTTGCCCCAAGTACCAAAAATGCTAGTTAGGGCTCTGGTCTGTCCTCTCTTTTGTCACTTATTGACAGGGTGCCAATCTTAATGCTGCTTTCCCTGCTTCAGAGCTATAGTAAGTTTGTTGCTGGGCTTCCTGAGACCACCACCAGTTTCAGCTGCCTGCCCATGGTGGACATTTAATGGCTACTCAGCCATATTTTTAAGTGCCAAATGTTGAGTCATAGAGAATATTAGAATTGAATGATATTTGTGTTGCAAAGTGCAGGAGAGAGAGAGAGAGTGAGAGAGAGAGAGAGGGAGAGAGAGAGAAGAAAGAGAAGAGAAGAGAAGAGAGGAGAGAAGAGGAGAGGAGAGGAGAGGAGAGGAGAGAAAAGAGAAGAGAAGAGAAGAGAAGAGAAGAGAATACAACCCTTAGGATTAACTTTATAAGACTGGTAGAGGAGGCAACAAATCTCTTCACCTCTCTAAACCTCTGTTATCTCATCTGTGAAATGGGAATGATAATAGTGTCTACCTTGTAGCATTGTTCTAAGGAATAAAGTACACAGTAGAGTGCCTGGTACATGCAGTAACCACTCAATAGATGAGGGTTCCCTGAGTTCTGAATTATCCCTCTGCATTTATTCTTTCTGAGGCTGTGGTGAGGATTAGATAAGAAAATTAGTGAATTCAACTGTTATAATAGGTTTAATAAATGTTAGTTGAGACCAACTCCAGAGGCCAGGCAGCAGTTCTTTTCCCCTTAGTTTTCCCCACTGCTCGCCTCCCATCAAGTGATTCATAAGGCTAAAGGTATCCTAAGAGAATTTCCTTTTCAGGATCTAGAAACTCAAAACTTTTTGAACTGACGCCAAGAATTTTCACTGCAATCGACTTTGTCTATCACAATGAGGCCTGCCTTGGGTTTCAAATTCTGCCATTGAGTGTGGCTCCTGTCCTTGAATGCAGTGGGAGATTTAAGTGCAGTTGAAATCAAAGACAGTTCTTTCTTCATATTAGTGGGTTTAAAAAAAATCCAGGGGCATTCTTACCCATGTCTCTAAAATGACAACAAGATCCATGGTCAGACTTATAAAAAGTGAGGCTACTATAAAATCTTTTACTTACTTTTACCCAAATGTATTTCTTTTCCAAAGCTGGCATTCTATATACATGTTCATTATATGTTGTTTCCAGCTGACTTACCCTTTAGAAAAGTCGTAGTCACAGGAAATGCATGCCCTGGAAGTGACTCAGGCACTACAATAGCACGTATCCTGCATACTTAACCTCCAAGGAAAGCTGGCCTGTGTACTCACCACTTCACCAAAACTAAGATGATCAGTCTCTAGCTGTTGCATCTGGAGACACCTGATCATGTCAACATTTTGTTCATTTTTTTAAATAAGAGAGTGATATTTTAAATTAGTTCATAGAATTTTCAGACCAAAGTACTTTAATTTGGATAAAATCCACTTTTTTAATTAAAAAAAATTTTAAACATGATTTGTGTTTCTGGTGTCAAGTATAAATACTCCTGGTCCCAAATATTTTCCCCATATATTTTTTCCATGAAAGTCATTTTATTTTTAACATATTTTAACATGTTTTACATTTGTCTGTAACTTATTTAAAGTTAATTTTTGTATAAGGTATGGGACATAGGTCGAGGTTCACTGTTTTACCTATGGATGTCCAGTTGCTCCACCATCACTTATGAAAAGCCTATACATTGCCTCCATTGATTTGCTTTTGCACCTTTCTGAAACACCAGGTGGGCACATTTGTGTGAATGTATTCCTGAGTTCTGTATTCTATTCTATTGTTCTGTGTTTCTATCCTTTATCCAGTACCACCCTGTCTTGACTACTATAGGTATAGAGTAAGTAACCCTTAATGTCTAGTAGATTGATTTGTTCCACTTTTTTTTATTCTTGTCATTCAATATTGTTTTAGCTACTCAAGGGCCTATAATTTTCCATATAGATTTTAAAATAAGCTTGTCTATGTCTACCAAAAATTCTTACTGGCATTTTGATAGGAATTGCATTAAACCTATAGATCAGTTAGGGGAAAACTGACATCTTTACTTCAGTGAGTTTTCCAATCCATTATCACAGTATATCCTTCCATTTATTTAGGTGTTCTTTGATTTCCTCATCAACATTTTATAATTCTAAGCATACAAGTCCTGTATATGTGTTAGATTTATAACTATTTAACTTTTATTAGAGTGACTGTAATTGTACTTTTTACATTTTGGTTTTGATTGTTTGTTTTTTCTTTTTTTTCTTTTTAATTCATTTTTATTGTTAGACTTTTTGGGGTGACATCTGTTAGCAAGGATTACATAGGTTTCAGGCATACAATTCTATAGTGCATTGTCAACTTGTTGTATAATAAGTTCACCACCTAATGTGACTTCTCTTTCCATCACCTTATATTTAACTTCCCCTCCCTCCTCTCCCACCTCCTCCCGTTTCTCCTCCCTAACCCACTCATCCCCAAACAAACATTAAAGTATTGATTGTGTCTATGGGTTATTTGTTTGTTTGTTCATTTCTTTTTTCTTTGTTGCTTTCAGTTTTTATATTCCGCATATGAGTGAAGTCATACAGTTCTTTGTTTTTTTCTGTCTGGCTTATTTTGCTAAGCATGATGATCTCCAGGTCCATCCATTTTGTTGCAAATGGTAATTTTTCATCTTTTCTTGTAGCTGAGCAATATTCCATTGTGTATATGTACCACAGCTTCTTTATCCAGTCATCTGTTGCAGGGCACTTTGGTTGTTTCCATGTTTTGGCCACTGTGAACAGCACTGCAATGAACATTGGGGTACATAAGTCTTTATATTTTGGTTTTGAGATGTTCGTTGTTAGCAAAAAGAATGCAATTGATATTTACATATCTATCTGGTATCCTGTGCCTTGATGAATTAATTTATAAGTTCTAGAAGTTTTTGTGTCAATTCCTTGGAATTTTCTATGTATACTATTATATCATCTGCAAATAAGGAAACTTTTATTTCTTCCTTTCCAATCTATATGGCTTTTGTTTGTCTTTCTTGCCTGCTTCAGAGCTAGAACTTCTAGTACTGTGTTGAATAAGAATAGTGAAAACTCACATCATTGCTTTGTTTTGAATTTTAGGAAAACATATTCAGAATTTCACTGTTATATATGATGTTAGTTGTAGGTTTTTGTAGAAGAGTTTTATCAAGTTGAGGTTGTTTCCCTTTATTCTTAATTTGCTGAGAGGTTTAATTTTGTTTTTAAAATCATGAATGGTTATTGAATTTTGTCAGCTGCTTCTCTCTGAATCAGTTAACATAATCAGGATTTTTCTTTTTTAGCCTGTTGATACAGAGATGGTTTTGATTGGTTTATTAATTGATTTTTGAATATTGAAAAACTCTTACTTAAGTAAATTTTATTTTATCATTATTTAAATATATTTTGTACATTGCTGTATTCAAGTTGCTAATATTCTTGATTCAAAGTTTATAATAGATATTGGGCTGCTCTTTTCTTTTTCCTTTTTCTTTCTTTTCTATTTTTCTTTTGTACTTTATCCAGTTTTGGTATAAATGTAATGAATTAGTGGTTGTTTCCTTTTTTATTTTATGAAAGAATAATGTGAGATTGGTGTTAGAGCTTTAAATGTTTGGTAAAACTCTCCAATTAAACCATTTAAATCTGGATATTTTATTTTAGGGGGAGTTTTTAATTTACAAATCCAATTTCTTTAGTGGCCATAGAACCATTCAGGATGCCTATTTCAAGATGGTTGATTTTTGATAGCTCGTAGTTTGCAAGGATCTGTTTCTATTTTTTCTAAGTTGTCAAATTTATGAGCCTAGAGTTGTTGTGTTCTCTTATTTTTTCATTAATGAATACATGCTCTGTAGTTAATCCCTGGCTTCATGCCTAATGTTTGTTTGTGTCTTCTCTTTTTATTTTTGTCAAGGTTTTATTGAATTTTTGTCAAAGAATCAGTCTTTGTTTCATTGCTTTTCTATACTGTATTCAGTTTTATTGATTTCTGCTGATAGCTTTATAATTTCTTTTATTTCTTCTGCTTGATGTGGGTTTATTTTGCTTTTTTCTTTCTAATTTCTTGAGGTAAAAACTTATGTTTTTTTATTGTTAGATTTATTGGGGTGACATTGATTAATAAGAATTACATGGGTTCCAGGTGTACAATTCTACAGTTCATCATCTAGGTGTTGCTTTATGTGTTCACCACCTAGTGTCAGTACTTTTTCCATCATCATATATTTGACACCCCCACCCTCCTCACCCACCCTCTTACTCTTCTTCAACCCTTCCGTCCTTGCCCTCAGGTAACTATTAAACTATTGACTCTATCCATGAGTTTTTGCTTCTTTATTGCTTTCAGTTTTATATTTCACATATGAGTGAAGTCATACGGCCCTTGATTTTTTTTTTTTTTGGTCTGGTTTATTTTGATTAGCCTGATGTTCACCAGGTCAATCCATTATGATGCCAATGACAGTATTTCATCTTTTCTTATAGCTGAGTAATATTCCATTGTATATATGTACCACAGCTTCTTTATCCAGTCATCTATCAAAGGGCACTTTGGTTGTTTTCATGTCTTGGCCACCAGAACAGTGCAAGAATGAACATTGGGGTATATAAGTCTTTGTGGACTAAGGTTTTCAAATTTGGGAGGTAGATAACTCAGAAGGTGAATTTCTAGGTCATGTAGTAACTCCATTTTCAATTTTTTGAAAAACCTCTACACAGTTCTCCATAGCGATTGTACATATTTGCATTCCAACCAGCAATGTGCAAGGGTTACTTTTTCTCCACGCCCTCTCCAGCACTGGCTAGTCCTTGTCTTGTTAATAGGCATTCTAACAGGTGTGAGGAGGTATCTCATTGTGATTTTGGTTTGCATTTTCCTTATAGTTAATGAGGTTGGGCATTTTTTCATATGTCTGTTGGCCATTTGTATGTCTTAAGGGGAGAAGTGTTTACGCAGGTCCTCTGCAAACTTTAAAAAAAATTTTTAACTGATGTATGTGGTTTATTATTTTATAAAAATGTTTTTTAATTCTTTATATACATATTTCTCCACTGGGTTTTATGTTTTTTAATATAAAATACTTTTATTGTTAGACTTATTGTGGTGACACTGGTTATCAAGAGTTATGTAATTTCCACATGTACAATTTTACAGTGCATCATCTATTTGTTGCATTATATATTCAACACCCAGTGTGAGTTCTCATTCTATCACTATGTATTTGGCTCCACCTCCCTCCTTTCCTACCCTCTCCCTCTGCTCCCAAACCTGCCTCCTTACCTCCAAATAACCCTTAAACTCTTGGTTGTGTTCATGAGTTATTTTTGTTTGTTTGATTGTTTTTTCTTTGTTGTTTTCAGTTTTATATTTTGCATATGAGTGAAGTCATATGGTTCTTGGTTTTTTCTGTCTTGCTTATTTCACTTAGCATGATGACCTCTAGGTCCATCCATTTTGTTGCAAATGGGAGTATTTCATCTTTTCTTATAGCTGAGTAATATTCCATTGTGTATATATGCCACAGCTTCTTTATCCAGTCATCTATCAACAGACACTTTGGTTGTCTGTGAACAGTGCTGTGATGAACATTGGGGTACATAAGTCATTGTGGACTAAGGTTTTCAAGCTTTGTGGGTAGATACCTAGAAGGAGGGTTGCTGGGTCATATGGTAACTTCATTCCCAATTTTCCAAGGAACCTCCACACCATTTCCCATGGTGGTTATAACAACTTGCGTTCCCACCAGCAGTGTGTGAGTTTCTTTTTCTACATAGCCTCTTCAGCACTTGTTATTCTTTGTCTTGTTGATAATAGTGATTCTAACAGGTGTGAGGTGGTATATCATTGTGGTTTTGATTTATATTACCTTTGATTCATATTACATACATTTTTTCATATGTCTGTTGGCCATTTGTATTTCTTTATGGCAGAAGTGTCTGTTTAGGTCCTCTGCTCACTTTTTAATTGGATAGTTTGTTTTTTTTTTGTTAAGTCATTAATTTTCTACATATTTTAGATATTAGACCTTCATCCAATGCATTGTTTACAAATGTTTTCTCCCAATCAATTGGCTGTCTTTATGCATTGTTGATGGTTTCTTTTGCTGTGCAGAAGCGTTTTAGTTTGATATACTCCCATTCATTTATTTTTGCTTTTACTTCCCTTGCCTTTGAGTTCAGGTTCATGAAGTTTTCCTTGAGCCCTAGGTCTATAAGTGTAGTACCAATGTTTTCTTCTATATGGTTTATTCTTTTGAGTCTTATATGTAGGTCTTTAATCCATTTTCAGTTAATTTTTGTATACAGTGAAAGTTCATAGCTCAAATTCATTTTTTATGTGTTTTTCCAGTTTCCCCTGCACAATCTACTGAAGAGGCTGTCTTTTCCTCATTGCCTTACCAACACTTGTTTGTCCATTAATCTGTTAATTTATTTCTTGGTTTTCAATTCTGTTCCATTGGTCTGTGTGTCTATTTTACTGCCAATATCAACCTGTTTTGATTATTGATGCTTTGTGGTATAAATTGAAATCGGGAAATGTAATACCACCAGCCTTAGTTTTTTTATATAGTATTACTTTAGTAATTCAAGGCTCTTTGTGGTTCCATACAAATCTGATAATTCTTTTATCTATTTTGTGAAAGTATGATTGTGGGATTTTGATGGGAATTTATTTAAATCTATAAATTGCTTTGGGTAATATGGCCATTTTAACAATGTTAAATATTTCTATCCATGAACATGAAATATATTTCAATTTTGTTGTGTCCTCTTCAATATCTTTCAGAAGTGTCTTATAGTTCTCCATGTACAAGTGCATCAGGTTCTTTGCTAATTCCCAGGTATTTTATATTTTTAATTTTGAGAGCAAAAGGTACTGACTCTTTCATTTCTTTTTCTGAAGATTCATTGTTTATATATATAGGAATGCTGTTTATTTTTGTACATTGATGATGTATGCTGTAAATTTACTGTATCGGTTTAATAATTCTAATAGTTTCCTGGTGGACTCTTTGGAATTTTCTATACAAACGACTATGTCATCTGAAAATAGCACAAAATTTTACCTATTATCTCCCAATTTGTATACCATTTAGTCCTTTCTCTTGCCTGGTTGCTCTGACAACAACTTTCAGTACTATAGTGAAGGGCAGTGTTGACAGGGGGCACCCTGTCTTGTTCCTGATTTTAGGGCAATGGACTTCAGCTTTTCCCCATTCAGCATGATATTAGCTAAGAGTTTGTTACAATGGCCTTTATTATGTTTAGGTACTTTTCTTCTATACTCATTTTATTCAGTTTTTTCATCGTAAATGAAATTTAATCTTGTCAAATAATTTTCTGCATCAATTAATACCATCATATGGTCTTTATCACTTTTTGCTTATGTGGTGTAACACATTGATTGATTTTCATATGTTGAACCATCCTTGTGCTCCTGTGATGAATCCCACTTGAATATAATGTATGATCTTTTTTATGCTTTGTTGTATTCTATTTGCTAGTATTTTGTTTAAAATTTTTGCATCTGTGTTTATCAGAGATTTTTTTTCTATAGTTTTGTGGGGTTTTTTGATGTTTTTTTTGTTTTTTGTTTGTTTGTTTGTTTGTTGTGTGTGTGTGTGTGTGTGTGTGTGTGTGTGTGTGTGTGTGTGTTGTCTTTACCAGGCCTTGGTATTAGGGTAATGTTCTCATAGAATGAGCTAGGGAGTATTGCCTCATTCTCAATTCTTTGGAAGTCTGAGGAAGATAGCCATTCATTCTTTGAATGCTTGGTGAAATTTGTTAGTGAAACCATTTTGTTTGGGGTTTTTACTTCTAGGGAGGTTTTGGATTGTCATTTCAATTGTTTTACTATTGATTGGTCTATTTAGATTACCCAGTTTTTCTTGGTTCAGTCTAGGTGGGCTATAGGTTTCTAGGAACTTATCTGTTTCTTCTAGGTTGTTATATTTAGTGGCATAAAGCCCTTCATAATATTTTCTCATAATCCTTTGTATTTCTGTAGGATCAATGGTAATTTCTCACCTTTCATTTCCAATTTTGGATATCTGTGTCCTTTCTTTTCATTCTTTTGTTAGGCTAGCCAAGGGTTTATTAAGTTTGTTGACTTTCCCAAAGAACCAGCTCTTTGTAGCATTAATATTTTTTATTATCTTTTTGTTCTCCATTTAGCTCTGCTTTAATTTTTATTATTGCTTTCCTTCTGCTGCCTTTGGGTGTTTTCTGTTCTTATTTTCATAGTTAAGATGGGATGTTATATCATCTTGTGATTTTTTTTTTGTTTCATAAGACAGTCCTATAATGATATAAATTTCCCTCCTATTACTCCTTATGTTGTGTCCCAGAATTTTTGATATGTTGTTTTCATGATCATTAGTTTCCATGTATTTTTTCATCTCTTCTTCTATTTGTTCTTTGATCCAGTCATTTTATAATAAGATGTTTTTAATCTCCATGTATATTTAGTATTTTCTGGTTTCCTTTTGCAGTTGATCTCCTGTTTCAGAGCTTTGTGGTCTCAGAAAACACTTGGTATGATTTCAATATTCTTACATTTGCTAAGGCTACTTTTGTGTCCCAGCATATTGTTTATCCTTGAGAATGTTTCATGTGCACTAGAAAAGAAGGTGTGTGTGAGTGTGTGTGTGTGTGTGTGTGTGTGTGTGTGTGTACTTTTTTTTCTGGATGAAGTTTCCTGTAAATGTCAATTGTGTCCAATTGCTCTAATGTGTCATTTAAAGCTAATATTTCTTTATTTATGTTCTGTTTGAATCATCTGATTTTACTTTCATGAGTTTCTCCTTTCAAGTCTGTTAGTCATTGCTTTATATGTTTTGTTGCTTTTTGATTGGGAGCATATATCTTAATTAGTGTTGAGTCTTCTTGTTGTTGTATGGTGCCTTTAACCACTATGTAATATCCATCTTTGTCTTTTGTTATCTTTTTTATCTTGAAGTTTGTTTCATCAGATATCAGTATGGCAAGTCCTGCATTTCTCTGGTTACCATTTGCTTGGAGTATTGTTTTCCATCCTTTCACTCTGAGTCTATGTTTGTCCTTATAGCTGAGGTGTGTCTCTTGAAGACAGCATATGGATGGGTTTTATTTTTTTAATTGAGCCTGTTATTCTGTATCTTTTTACCAGTGAGTTCAGTCCATAACATTTAGATAGATGATTGATATATAAGGATTTCTTATGATGATTATTTTTTAATATGTATTTAAAATTTTTTTGTTTCTCCTTGGTTGTCCCAACTCTATACTATTATTTTGATGTTTCATTTCAGGTCAAAGAGCCTCCTGCAATATTTGTTGAAGTGCTGGTTTCATGCTGGTGAATTGCCTCAGCTTCTGTGTGTCTGAGGTCTTTATTCCCCCTTTATATCTGGAGGATAATTTTGCTGGATAATTTATTTTTTGCTGGAAGTTTCTCTTTTTTCAATATTTTGAATATTTGATTCCACTCCCTCCTGGCTTGCGGAGTTTCTGCTGAGAAGTCTGATTCCAACCTGATGGGTTTACCTCCAAATGTTATAGTTTCTTTTTTTCCCTAGCTGCCTTGAGAATTATCTGTTTTTCTTTGGTTTTCTGACATCTTCAGTACTATATGTGTTGGAGAAGGTCTGCTATGGTCCAGCTATCTAGAGGACCTATTTTCCTCTTGAATTTGAGGTTCCAGATCTTTCCATAGGTTTGGAAAGTTCTCGTCAATGTTTGTTTTTTTTGTTAGTTTTTTGTTTTGTTTTGTTTTTAATATGTGATCTCTAGAGTGCTCTGCTTTTTCTGCCAATTTTATTATCCTGATGTTGTTTTGGCTCAGGGAGTCAGACAGTTCTTGCAGAGTTCTTTCAATCCTTTTGGTTTTGTCTTCCCTATCTTCCTCTTTCTGTGAGGTTTCCATGTTCCAATGTTTAATATCACTGATTCTTTCCTCCATCTGGTTGGCTGCTTTCCATGGCAATTATTTCATTTCTTACTTCTTTTATTGTATTATTTATCTCTCAAATTTCCATCTTGTTCTTCCCTGTAGTTTGGATTTCTTTGTAAAACTGTTTCTTTTGTTCACGGATTTCCTTTCTGAGGTCATTCATCTCAGCTAAGGTGCTTTGCCAGTATTTTTTCATTTCTCTGAGAGCCTTTAGAAGAGCTATTTTATATTCTCTGTCAGTTAGTTCATAAATTTATTGATCTATAAGATCCTTTTCTGGAGATTTTTCATCATCTTTTTGAGCAGCTTTAAATCCTAAGGTGCTCATATTGTCTGTTGTGTTTTTCTTTTTTGGCATGAGAGCTTTATTTCCAGCAAAGCTCAGGAGATCACTTTGTTTCTCTGATTGATATTTTTGTTGTGACTTGCTGTAGAGCAGACACTAAGTGGCACTGGGGGGCAAGTTTTGGGAGAGAGGGGAGGTGTTTAATCCTCATCTCTGGTCACTACCAGCATTTGAATGTGGGGCGCATTGGTCTGTGGTCTCTCCACTTATGATAGTTTATTGCTAAAGCTTCTGGAGAAGGTGGAGGCCAAGAAAATGCAAGCTGAGGCCTCTCTGCTTTCTGCATTTCATTGGGTACAGTTGGGGGAGACAGGGAAGGCTGGTGGTATGCAGCCTGTGGCTGTTCACATTGGTCAGGGTGAATCCTGTCAAATCAGCTCCGGTTCTTTCTACAGCTTTCTACCCCTGGCTGTTTCAAGTATTCGTTTTCAAGGTAACTGTTCCAAGCAGTGTTTGCAAGTGTGAGCCCTTTGCATGGCGCAAGCCTCCAGTGTGGTGTGAGCCAAGGTGGGTGCTATGTAAGGAGACTGCACATAGGTGCACCCAGCAAGCCACGAGGGAGCCACAAGGACACGGCCTGCACATGCCAAAAGCCCAGCGAGTAGGCCAAGTGAAGGTGCTGTGTGGGCACACTCCAAGGGCCATGAGAGTGCCATGCACCCACCACGAGCTGAGGGGGAGGCATGCTAGGGAACTGCATGCATGCATACCTTGAGCTGCGAATGCGCTGGGATCCATGATGCTGTATCTGGGGCCCTATTCCAGTCTTGGGCAGTTCAGTGCTTCCTTGGGCTTCCTTGCTACTTAGAGCTTCAGAGCTTGGCTCCCAGACTTTGTCACTAATGTGCTGCTTTTAGGTCCAGCTCCCTCATGATCACCCTGCATTCTTGCCACTCTGGCTTCCACTCTTATCACCACCTGGCCTTCCCCCTCCCCTATTTTGTGCTGCTTCCTGATTACTTTCTAGTTGCTTTAGTTAGCCGCAGTGGTGTTGGGTTGTGATCTGTCTCTGGTCCCTCCCTTCTCTCCCACTTGGCCTCCTGTCTCTAACCTTCAGGTGTTTTCTTGTGATGCGTGGATTTTTCAGTTGTTTTTTTGCCACTCAGGGTTTTCCATGTTGGATCCTGGCCAGCTTTTAATTGTATTTTTTGGGAGAGGTTATAGAACTGCCTCTCTGCTTGCCATCTTGCAGATCTCCCTTTTCTCTCAAATTTTTAATTGGGTTTTTTGTTTTTTGTTGTTGAGTCATACTAATTCTTTATATATTTTAGATATTAGTCCCTTATCAGATGTGTTGTATGAAAAACTTTTCCCCTATTCCGTTTGCTGTCTCTTTGCTTTGTTGAGAGTTTCTTCTGCTGGGCAGAAGGTTCTTAGTTTGATATAGTCCCATTAATTACTTTTTATTTCCTTTCCCTTGCCTTTGAGATCAGATTTATGAAATCCTTCTTGATCCTGAAGTCTATAAGTTTAGTACCAATATTTTATTCTATACAGTTTATATTTTGGGTCTTATGTGGAGGTCTTTAATCCATTTTGAATTAATTTTAGTATATAGTAACAGTCCACAGCTCAGATTAATTCTTTTGCATATGTTTTTCCATTTTCCCAACATCATCTACTGAAGAGGCTTTCTTTTCTTCATTGCTTATTTTTCACTTTTTAATAAAAATTATTTGTTTAAATATTTGTGGATTTACTTCTGGGATTTCAATTCTGTTCTATTGTGTATGTGTCTGTTTTTCTGCCAATACCAATCTGTTTTGATTATAGATTACTTGTAGTATAAATTGAAATTGGGGAGTGTAATACCTCCAGCCTCATTCTTTTTATGTAGTATTGCTTTGGAGATTCCAGGTCTTTTGTGGTTCCATACAAATCTGATAATTTTTTTATTGATTTTGTAAAAGTACATTTGTGGATTTTTGATGGGAATTGCATGAACTCTGTATATTGCTTTCAGTAGTATGACCATTTCAAGAAAGTTAAGTCTTGCTAACTATGAACATGGAATATCTTTCCATTTCTTTGTGTCTTCAATTTTCTTCAAAAATGTGTTATAATTTTCTGTGCATAATCTGTCATGCTTTTTATTACATCCCAGGTATTTTATTGTTTTTGTTGCAATCACAAAAGTTTTTGATCTTCTCATTTCTTTTTCTGAACATGCGTTGTTTGTATACAGAAATGCAATTGATTTTTGTACATTGATTTTATATCTTGTAATTTATTTGTTTCTAGTTTCTAATAGTTTTCTGGTGGAACCTTTGAAATTTTCTATATAAAAAAAAATCATGTCATCTGCAAATAGTAACCATTTCACTTCCTCTCTCCCATTTTGGATACATTTCAGTCTTTTCTCTTGCCTGATTGCTCTGGTTAGTACTTCCAGTACTATATTGAATACCAGTTGTGATGGGAGAATCCCTGTGTTGTTCCTGATTTTAGGGGAGTGGGCTTCAGCTTTTCCACATTCAGCCTTATATTAGCTGAAAGTTTGTCCTATATGGCCTTTATTATGTTGAGGTACTTTCCTTCTATTCCCATTTCATTCAAAGTTTTGACCATAAGTGGATATTGTATCTTATCAAATGCTTTTTCTGTATCAGTTGATAAGATCATATGGTTGTTATCTTTTATTTTGTTTATGTGCTTGTATGCAATTGATTGATTTGAATATGTTGAACAATCCTTGGGCTCCTGGGATCAATCCCAATTGATCATAGTGTATAATCTTTTTGATGTATTGTTGTATTCAATTTGCTAATATTTTGTGTAAGATATTTTTCATTGTTGAATTTATTGGGGTGACATTGGTTCATAAAAGTTACCTAGGTTCCAGGTATGCAATTCTACAATACATCATCTATGTGTTGTGTTATGTGTTTATACTCCAGAGCCAGTTCTTTCCATTACAATATATTTGAGACCCTGTCCCTTCTGTTTTGTCCCATTCCATCCATACCCTCAGATAACCACTAACCACTAAACTCTTGTGTCCATGAGTTATTGTCGTTGCTTTCAACTTTGTATTCCACAAGTGAGTGAAATCATATTGTTCTTGGTTTTTTTCTGTCTGGCTTATTTCACTTTGCATGACGGTCTCAAGGTCCATCCATGTTGTCATAAATGGCACTATTTCGTTTTTTCTTATGGCTGAGTAATATTCCATTGTCTATACGTACCACAGCTTCTTCAGACTGTCAACTATCAAAGAACACTTTGACTGTTTCCATAACTTGGCCACTGTACATAATACGGTGATAAACATTTCATATATCTTTGCAGACAAAGGTTTTCTCATTTTGGATGTAGATATCCAGAAGTGGAATTGTTGTGTCATATGGTAACTTTATTCGTCATTTTTTGAGGAACCTCCATTCTGTCCTCTATAGTGGTTGTATCAGTTTACCTGGTCTTTGAGATTAGTTTCATAATGTCCTCCCTAATCCCAAGGCCTGTAAATTTAGTTCTGATGTTTTCTTATATACAGTTTATTGTTTTGGGTCTTATGTGTGTGTGTGGGTCTTTAATTCATTTTGAATTAATTTTGGTATATGGGGAGTGTTAGCAGTTCAGATTTATTCTTTTGCATGTGGTATTCTAATTGTCTCAGCTTCATTTACTGAAGAGGCTTTCTTTTTCCCATCGCGTATTTTTTGCTTCATAATAAAAAAAATTATCTGTATATATATTTGTGATTTTATTTTTGGGTTTTCAATTCTGTTCCATAGGTCTGTGCCTCTGTTTTTCTGCCAGTATCAAGCTGTTTTGATTATTGATGATTTGTAGTATAAATTGAAATTGGGGAGTGTGATGCCCACAGTCTCATTCTTTTTGTGTAGGATTGCTTTGGCGATATGGGCTCATTTGTGGTTCCATATGAATCTGATGATTCTTTTATCTATTTCTTGAAAGAATGTCTGTGGGATTTTGATGGAAATTGCATTGAATCTGTTTATTGCTTTGGGTAATACAGCCATTTTAACTATGTTTATTCTTCCATTCTATGAACACAGAATATCTTTCTATTTTTTTGTTTCCTCTTAAATTTCTTTTAATAGTGTCTACTAGTTTCAGTACATAAGTCCTTTATGTTTTTTTTTAAAGATTGTTCCTAGGTATTTTATTTATTGTTGTTGTTGTAATTGCAAAATGTATTGTTTGTTTCATTACTTTTGCTAAAGCTTTATTGTTGGTATATACAAATGCAATTGAGTTTTTACATTGATTTTATATCCTGAAACTTTACTGTATTTGTTTATCATTTCTAATAGTTTTTTTAGTGCAGTCTTTAGAATTTTCTGTATAAAGGCTCATGTCATCTGCAAAAAGTCACAGTTTAACTTCTTCTCTCCCAATTTGAATAGCTTTTATTTCTTTCTCTTGACTGATTGCTATGGTTAGAACTTCTTGTACCATATTAAATAATAGTAGTGACAGGAGAGATTTCTGTCTTGTTCTTAATTTTAGTATAATAGGTTTCAGTTTTTCTCCTTTAAGTATAATATTAGTTGGGAGGCTGGAGATTTTCCATTTTCTCTCTGAGGCGCTTTTTCCCGAGGGAGTTCATTGTAGTTGATGTGTTTCTTTTCCTGGGCATAAGGGCCTTTTTTCCCCCTGGCAGATATGGAGAGGGCTTTCTTTTACTTTCCAGTCAGTGTTTCTGCAGTGTCTTATAGTATTCTGTCTTGGTTGTTAAGATTTTCTCACTCTCAGTGCTTTATTGGAGGGTACGATTCTCTTGTTCAATTCAGTTGACTTAGTTTCAATGTACCCCTTCTTTGGGGAAATGTGATGAATGATGACATTCTCTGCCTCTGAGATCTGTGTAGATAGAGGCTGCTGTGCCTTTGCTTTACAGTTCATTTTGAGCCCCTTTTCTAGTTACCTCATGGGCAGAGTTTGTTGGGGAGGGCTCAGGGCTTGATTGTAGCACAGAGTAATCATGGTTTGGAGGAGAGCAAGGGGAAGCAGACTTCCTGTTCAGTTTCTGCCTAGCAGTGGGGGGGCAGTTGTAGTTAATCACTGCTATTAGTCTTGAGGTTGCTTTTTTCCCAGAGTGCTGGCTCAGTTGTGAAAAAAGCCTGTCCCAGCATCATAGGCACTCAAGGTTGGTGCGGGCACACTCTGCAGCATGAGCCTGCTCCTCCATCATAGGAGTGCCCATCCATGCCTGGCATGCACTGCAATACAAGGCTGGCCTTACATCAGAAGTTCACAGAAGCTCAGGTAGTTGTGGGCTACCAAGCAAGTTTGGCCCTTCATCTTGAGGGCACCAGAGCAGGGGGATGGGCATCACAGAGCAAACACAGTTCTCCATCAAGAACCCATTGGAGCCAGGTGATGGATGTCACTTTATCTTGTCTCCTCACAGGGGCTTTCTGTCTCTGCTCCTCCGCCCACCTGGGATTGTGTTGTGTTTCAGTTCTTTTTTTTTTTTGGCTCCTATCCCAGTAGTTTTTTCTGCCAGCACTGGGCTTTTACAGTCCTTTCTCTTATTGCTACCTTTCCTTTTCTCTCATTTGCCTCCTTTCTCTGACATTTTAGGATTTTTCTTTTAGTGGGTGGATCTCTCAACTGAAGCTGTGTCACTTGGGGATACCCTTTTCGGACTTTGGCATTTCAGTATGTAATTCCCAGAAGTTTCAGGGACGTCCTCTCATGCAGCCATCTTGATCCTCTCTCTGTTTAAGGTATTTGCATCTGTGTTCATCAGAGATATTTGTCTATAGTTGTCTTTTTGTGTGTGTTGTTTTTACTAGAAATAGGCATTAGGGTTATGTTCTCTTAGAATGAGTTGTGAAGTATTGCCTAATCTTCAATTTTTGAAAGAGTTTGAGGAGGATAGGTGTTAATTCTTTGAATGCTTGATAAAATTCTTTGGTGAGATCATCTGGCCTGGGGCTTTTGCTTTTGGGGAGGTTTTAGATGTTTGTTTCAATTTTTTTTAGTATTGATTGGTCTATTTAGATTATCTAGCTCTTTTTGGTTCAGTCTAGGTAGAGTATGTTTTTTCTAAAAACTTGACCATTGCTTTTTATTTGTTAAATTTGGTGGCTTAAAGTCATTCATAATATTTTCCTATGGTATTTTTTTATTTCTGTGTTATCAGTAGTAATTTCTCAACTTTCATTTCCAATTTTGTGTATTTGCATCTTTTCTTTTCATCCTTTGGTCAGCCTAGGCAGGAATTTGTCAATTTTATTGATTTTTCTCACAGAACCAGCTCTTTGTTGCATTATTGTTTTTCTATTGTGTTTCTCTTCTCAAATTCATTTAGCTTTTTTCTTATTTTTATTGTTTATTTTCTTCTGCTCGCTTTGGTTTTTTCTGTTCTTTCTTTTTTAGATCTTTAAGATGGGATGTTAGGATGTTTACTTGTGATTTTTGTTTGTTTGTTTCTTAAAATAGGCCTGTAATAATATAAATTTCCTTCTTGTTACTGCTTTCACGGCATCCCAATAATTTTATTTATTTTATTTTATTTTAATATTTTGGTGGTTCCCTAGCTGGGAATTGAACCAGGCTGCAGCATTGAGAGCACCAAAGCCTAGCCACTACATCACAAGGGAATCCCCCCAACATCTCAATAGTTTTGAAATGCATTTTCATTGCCATTAGTTTCTATGTATTTTGTAATCTCTTCTTTTATTTCTTCTTTTATGTAGTTAATTTTTCAAAAGATGTTGTTTAATCTCCATGTATATGTGATTTTTTTCTACTCTCTTTTAACAGTTGATCTCTAATTTCAATGCTTGGTAGTCTGAGTATACACTTGGTATGACTTCATACTTCTAGAATTTGCTGAGGCTAGTTTTGTGTTCTAGCACGTGGTCTATCTTTAAGAATGTTCCATGTGCACTGGTAAAGAAGGTATAATCTTTTTTGTAAGACGAAGTGTCCTGTAAATGTCAATTCTGTCCAATTGTTGTAATGTACCACTTAAAGCTGATATTTCCTGTTTTATTTTCTGTTTAAATTATCTGTCCATGGCTGTTAAGGGAGTGTTTAGGTCCCCTATTATAATTGTGTTTATGTCAATTTCTCCTTTCAGATCTGTTAATAGTTTATTTGTATATTTTGGTGCTTCCTAATTCGGAGGATATATATTAATGAGTGTCATGTCTTCTTTTTTCTGTCTTGTCCTTTTTATCACTGTGAAATGTCCATCTCCTTCTCTTATTACCTGTTATATCTTGAAGTCTGTTTCATCAGAGATCAGTGTGGCAACTCCTGCTTTTCTCTGGATGCCAATTCCTTGGAGTATTGTTTTCCATCCTTTCAATAGGAATCTGTGTTTGTCCCTATGGCTGAGGTGTGTCTCTTGCAGACAGCATATGGATAAGTTTTGTTTTTTAATCCAGTCTGCTACTCTTCCTTATTATTGGTGAATTTAGTTCATTTACATTTAAGGTGATGGTTGATATTTGAGGATTTCCTATGGCCATTATTTCCTCCCCTTTTTTAAATTTCTTTTTTGTTTTTCCAACTCTTTTGCATTTATTTTGATTTTTAGTTTAAGGTCCAAGAACCTCTTTCAGTATTTCATGAAATGTAGACCTCATTCTGGAGAATTCCCTCAACTTCTGTATGTCTGAGAAGATCTTCATTCTTCCTCCATATCTGAAGGATAATGTTTATGGATAATTTATTCTTGTTTGGAAGTTTCTATCTTTTAATATTTTGAATATTTGATTCCACTTCCTCCTGGCTTACAGTGTTTCGGCTGAGGAGTCTGATGATAGTCTGATGGGCTTTCCTTAAAAAGTTATAGTTTTTTTTTCTTCCCTCTGGCTGCCTTGTGAATTGTCTCTTTGCCTTTGCTTTTTGTTATCTTTAGTATAATGTGTCTTGGAAAAGATCTGCTAAGATCCAGGTTGCTAAGATACTTATTTTCTTTTTGAATTTGGGGTTCCAGACTTTTCCATATGATTAAAAATTTCTTGTCAACTATTTGAGTATGCTCACTGTAGAGTTCTTTTCTGCACCTTCTTCTAAGCCTATTATTCTACTATTGCTTTTTCTAATGGAGTCAGATAGTTTTGTAGAGCTCTTTCTATTCTTTTGACTCTTAAGTCCCTGTATTCTTCTTTCTGTGTTGTTTCCATGTTCTGATTTTCAAAATCACTAATGCTTTCCTCCATCTGTTTGTCCCTGTTTTTTTATGGTATTTAATTCATTTATCAGTTTTTTATTACATTCTTTATCTCACAAATTTCCATTATATTCTTTTATATATTTTCAATTTCTCTGTTAAAATGTTTCTTTTGTTCCTGGAATTCCTTTCTGAGAGGTCATTCATCTCAGTCAGGGTGCTCTGCTAATATTGTTTGAATTATCTGACAGTTTTTAGAACTGCAGTCTTATATTCTGTGTCACTTAGATCATATATTTCCAGATCTATAAGATCCTTTTGTGGACATTTTTCATCTTCTTTTTGAGAGACTTTGAATCTTAAGGTACTCATTGTGTTTAAAGTGTTTCCTGGGCATGAGGGCTTTTTCCAGTCTGTCTTTTTTTCTTTCTCTTCCCAGTTGGTATCACCGTAGTGTCTTGCTATAGAGAAAACACTAGGTGGTGCTAGGGGGCAAGCTTTGAAGGAGAGGTAGGGGAAATGGCTAGGCTGTATCTAAGGCCTTTGCCTGGGCTTGGGGTCCTTGCAGTCCACTGTCACTCTGCTTCTTACAATTTGTAAGGGAAGCTAGAAAGTAGGGGGTGGGGAGGCTGATGCAAGGCAAACTGATAGCAGCCTGTGCTCACATTGTTCAGGGGCTGAGTGCTCCTTGCCAGATCAGCCTTTTTCCCTTATCCTTTTTTGCGTTACACCCAGGAGCACATTTTAGTGTTTCAGCATTTTCATAGCAGCCACTCTCAGTTTAAAACTCACCCAGGGGAGTTCCCTGATGGTGTAGTGGCTTAAGGCTTCAGCGTTGGCGCTGTCAGCGCTGCGGCCTGGTTCGATTCCCAGTCAGGGAGCTACCCACATACCAAAAAGCAAAAAAATAAATAAATAAATAAATAAATAAATAAATAAAACTCACCCAGAACTGATCTTGACATGGTGCTGCAGCTTTGGGCCCTATTCATGCCTAGGGCATTTTAGATGTTTTGTTCAATGTCTGAGTCACCCAGGGCACTCCATTCGAGCTCTAATGCCTTACTGCTTGGTCCACCTCACCTTTAGTCTCACAGGGTTTTAGTTGCTTGCCCCTCCACTCTTGTTATTACTTGGATTTGACTAGCTATCAGGGAAATGCAAATCAAAACCAGAATAAGACACAACTTTACACTTGTTATAATGGCTATTATCAACAAGGCAAACAACAAATATTGTAGAGGTTGTGGAGAGAAAGAAACCTTCATACACTGCTGGTGTAAATGCAAACTGATACAATCACTATGGAAGACAGTATGGAGGTTCCTCAAAAACCTAAGAATAGAGTTACCACATGACCTGGTAATCCTGCTTCTGGGTATCTAACTTAAAAAATTAAAAACTTCAGTTTGCAGAAATATATGTACCCTGGTGTTCATCACAACGCTATTCATGGTGGCCAAGTCATGAAGACAGCCAAGCTATCCTCTGATAGATGACTTGATAAAAAAGCTATGGTACATTTACACAATGGAATATAACTTAGCCATAAGAAAAGTTAATATAGGGCCATTTATGAAAATGTGGATGGACCTTGAGATGATTGTGCTAAGTGAAATAAGCCAAACAGAAAAAACATAAAGAACTATATGATTTCACTCATATATGGAACATAAAATTGAAAGCAACAAAGTAATAAAAACTCATGGACACTATCAATAGTTTAGTGGTTACCTGAGAGTTAGGGAGATGAAGGTATGCGAAAGAGAAGGGATGGTGACTCAAATATATGGGAATTGAAAGAGAACTGACACTGGATTATGAATACATAATACAGCACATAGGTGATATATTATAGAAGTGTACACTTGGAATCTGTGTAATTTTTACTAACCAATGTCACCCCAATAAATTTAACAATGAATAAAATTATATGGAGCCACAAAAGTCTCTGAATAGCCATAGCAATCTTGAGAAAGAATAAAATTAGAGGCATTATGTTACCTGATGTGAAACTATACTAAAAGGCTGTAGTACTCAAAACAACATAGTATTGACATAAAAACAAACATGGAGATTAATGGAACAGAATAGAGAGCCAGAAATAAACCCATACCTATATGGTTATGTAATCTATGACAAAGGAAGCAAGAATATACAGTGGGTAAAGATAGTCTATTCAATAAATGGTGTTTGGAAAAGTGGATAGATACATGCAAAAATGAAACTGGATCAGTTTTTTTAAAACCATATACAAGGAAAGACTCAAAATGGATTAATTACTTAAATGTAAGACACAAAACCATAAAACTCCTAGAAGAAAACACAGGCAGTAAATCCTCTGACATTGCTCTTGGAAATATTTCTTCTGATCTGTCTCTTTGGGCAAGCAAAGCAAAAGATAAAACAAATGAAACTATATCAAACTAAAAGTTTTTGCACAGCAAAGGCAAACACCAACAAAATGAAAAGATAACCTACTAATATGAGAAGATATTCACCAATAATAAATCTGATAAGTGATTAATATCCAAATTTATAAAGATCTCATACAATTCAACACAAAAGCAAACACACAAACAATCCAATTAAAAAAATAGGAAGAAGACCGGAATAAAATTTTCTTCAAACAGGACATAGATATGACCAATAGACATATAAAAGGATGCTCAACATCACAAATCATCAGAAAAATGCAACGTAAAGATCAATGAGATATCAACTCATACCTATCTGAATGGCTATTTTCAATAAATCAACAAACAAGTGTTGGCAAGGATGTGGAGAAAGTGAAACACTTATACACTGTTGGTGGGATTGCAAATTGGTGCAGCCAGTTAGAAAACAGTATGAAGGTTCCTCAAAGAATTCTGAATAGAACTAACTTATGACTCAGCAATTCCACTCCTGGGTATTTAACCAAAAAATCCAAAAAGATATATGCACTGCTATGTTTACTTCAGTGTTATTTACAGTAGCCAAGATATAGAGGCAACCTAAGTGACCATTAATAAATAGTTGGATAAAAATGTGTTATAGGAGTAGGTAAAAGATGTCAGATTAGGTCAACACTATGCCTACTGCCTCCCAGGATCACATCATAATTACATATAAATTACAGAACAATCAAGATCAAGAATCTTCTGAAGACTAGCTGAACAGAATCCATATAACAAAGGATATAAAGAAGAGGCCACATCAAGAATGGTAGAAGGTGCAGAGACATGAAACATGCTGACTCCAAACCTACAGTGGTTGAACACCTGGAGGAACACCTCGTTGGTGGAGGTCTCCTTGGAAGAGCAAAGGTTTCCATCCTGAAACTGGGCTCCTCAGACACAGGTCTTGTGCTGGGAAGAGGAGTTCCCACAACATCTGCCAGTGAAAATTAGCAAGGATTCTTTTTGTTTCAGTGAGATGGAAGGCAGATGGAAACCGAGATGCCCTCTTACAAGGTGTACACACAGACTCACTAGCAAATACTCACCTTGTCTCCAGTGGAAGGGAAGCAACTCTAGCGGTGCCAGAGACATACAGGGAAAGATTAAGTTCTGAGGTTTTTGAGTGAGGCTTGGAGGGACCACTGTCACTGTGTGGAGCCCACCTCATGTATAGCCTATAGGAGGGTGCCATCTTTTTATGTTGAATCCTCCCCAAAGGGCCAAATGTGAGACCCCATTGGTTTGGTAAAATCCATGCACGACCTCAGTGATGCCCTGGGTTTCTGCCGCACACAACAAATACTACTTCCCAAGGTACTCTTATCTACTGAGTGATGAGCCCTGCCACACTAGCTGCAGAAGCCTTTTACATCAGCAGGCAATCCAAAGCAGCCCTGGAAAATTTTGGTTGTTAGCAGCCAGTTAGCAACACCTGCACTACAGCCTCTCCTGGATGGCTCTTAAAAACCTATGTGTCTGTGGTGAGCAATTGCTGACTGCAGCATTCTCAGGGCATTTCTGTGAAGTGGTCACAGGGTTGTATCTGGTGCAAGAACTGAAACTGCATTAACATTGTAAATACCACTGCTCACAACCCGTAAGTGTCTGAAATCTCATCACACCCACCTAAGGCTGCATTTCTGGGGAAACTGGCAGCTACTGAGGGGTGACCACCACCCTATGAGCTGCAGAATTGTTTTTTACAGAAATAGATGCTCTGCAGCAGCCCAGAGAATTTTAAGTGGTGAGCAGCAAGCCATAATCTGCAATGTAGCCTCCATTGGGTAACTCTCAGAAATTTGGGAGCCTGAGGTAAGTGGTGGCTGGCTGCAGTGTTCTCAGGGAATTTTCTAAAGTGGTAACAAGCTGGGCACTGGCCCAAGAACTGAATCTGCATTACATTTGTAAAAATGACCAGCTATACCTCATGACTCCCTGAGACTCCACCCCACCCAGCTAGGCCTTTATTACCAAAGGCATTCTCAACACCAGGTCAACCAGTCCAGCCCATAAACATAAAAAGTCTCTTTCAATGACTGAGACTTACAGGCACCCAGCAGGTGGTGATAGGCTCAGGGAAACCTGTGTCTTTCACTAAGCTGCATTAGGAACAATACTGGTGGCACAAAGCCTTGGTTTACAGCAAGGACACCCACACACACCTCCAGGTCTATGATAGGAAGCAGCCAACTACATATAGCTTTGTGGCTCCTACTATGTAGCCAGGGGCTGGTCACATGCAAGGCTGAAATTAATCTGCATGGAAGATCCTCCCAAAAGACACCAGAAAAAAACACACCCAGATGCCAGCTTTGAACCACACTGTAGCAATACATGGTTAACTCCACAAGCAGCAAACCCAAAGGATGGTCTCAACAGGCATGAGAACCCACTGGGACAAAAGCGTTTCTGAGTGGTTAGCCCCCACACAACAGCTCATACACCATGGGTGTAGCCAATCCTCACAGTCAGTCAACCTAAGAGTCAAACCTACCAACTGACATACTAAAAGCAAACAAGGCTCAACTACAACAGAAGAATACACAGAACACACTCAAGAGACACTCCTGGAACACATGCACAATGATAAAGAAGATTGTACCATTGGACTACATAGAACACATACTATATAAGGCCACATAACAAGGACTGAGAGACATACAAGATCTACCTACTACATAGAAGCAAACATAGAGAAGTAGTCAGAATGAAGAAACAAAGAAACATGTCCCAAATAAAAGAATAGAAAAACCCTCCAGAAATAAAAATAATGAAAATGGAGAAAACTAACCTACGAGAGAGAGAGAGAGAGAGAGAGAGAGAGAGAGAGAGAAACACTGATTATAAGAATGCTTAAGGAATTTAGGGAGAATTTCAACAAAGAGATAGCAACCATAAAAAAGGACATACAAAGTATAAAAAAGGACCAGTTGGAAATATAGAACACAATAAATGAAATGAAGAATACACTAGAAGAAATCAACAGCAGATTAGATGAAGCAGAGGATTGAATCAGTGATTTAGGAGACAAGGTAGCCAAAAACATCTAATAAAAAACAACAACAAAAAAAGAATGTTAAAAAATAAATATAGTTTAAAGGACCTGTGGGACAACACCTAGCATAACAACTTTCACATCATAAAGGTACTACAAGTAGAAGACAGGGAGCAAAAGATCAAGAACCTATTTGAAGTAATAAGGACAGAAATATTCTCTAATCTGATGATGAAAATAGACATATGAGCCCAGGTAGCACAGAGAATCCCAATCAAGATGAACCCAAATAGATTAATACTAAGACACATTATAAGTAAAATGGCAAAGGTTAAAGACAAAGAGAGAATTCTAAAAGCAGCAAGAGAAAGACAATTAGTTACTTACAAGGGATCTCCCATAATACTGTCTGCTGATTTCTCAATGGAAACATTTCAGATCAGAAAGGAGTGTCAGGAAAAATAAAAAGTAATGAAAAACAAGGGACTACAGCCAAAGGTACTCTACCCAGCAAGGCTATCATTTAAAATTGAAGGAGAGATAATGAGCTTCCCAAACAAGAAAAAGCTAAATGAATTTATTATCACCAAGCCAGTGTTACAGAAAAAGTTAAAATGACTTCTTTAAGGAAAATAAAGGAGAAAGCATATAATTAAAAGCAGATAAAAATATGAATTATAGTATGGCAATAACCATGTATCTATCAATAATCACTTTAAATGTAAATGGACTAAACACTTCAATCAAAAGTCATAGGGTACCTGAATGGATAAAAAACAAGACCCATGCATACACGGTCTACAAAAGACCCACCTCAGATCAAAGGACACACACATACTGAAAGTAAAGGAATGGTAAAAGTTATCAAATGGAAAGAAGAAAACAGGGTAGCAATATTTATATTCAACAAAATAGAATTTAAAATGAAGACTATAATGAGACAAAGAAAGACATTACATAACAATAAAGGGATCAACCCAACAAAAGGACATCACCTTAGTAAATAAACATTTCTGCACCCAACATAAAAGCACTTAAATTTATAAAGCAAATATTGACCAACATAAAGGCAGAGATCAACAGTAACATAGTCATAGGGGACTTTAAAACCACACTGACACAAATGGATAGATATTCCAGATGAAAAATCAACACAGAAACAGTGGCTTTACATGACATCCTAGACAAGAGAAATTTAATTGATATTTTTAGAGCATTTTAACACAAAGCTGCAGAATATACATTCTATTCAAGTGCATGTGGAACATTTTATAAGATCGACCACATGTTGGGCCACAAAACAAGTCTCAATTAATTCAAGGAGATTGAAATTATATCAAGCATTTTCACTGGCTACAGTGATATGAAAGTAGAAATCAATTACAAGAAAAAAAACCTGAAAAACACGCAAACACATGGAGGCTAAATATCATGTTACTAAATAATGAATGGGTAAAAAATGAGATGAAAAAATCTTGAAACAAACTAAAACAAAAATACAATGACCCAAAATTTATGGAACACAACCAAAGCAGCCCTATGAGGGAAATTCATAGCAGTGCAGGCCTACCCAAAGAAACAAAATAAATCTCACATAAACAGTGTAACTTTACACCTAAGGGAATTGGAAAAATAACAGCAAACAAAGGCCAAAGTGAGTACAAGGTAGAAAATAATAATGATCAGATCAGAAATTTAAAAAAAAAGACTGAATAACCAATACAAAAGATCAATAAAAACAACAGCTGGTTTTTTGAAAAGATACACAAAATTGAAGATACTTGAGTAAGACTCATCAAGGAAAAAAAAGAGAAGACCCAAATATTATAAATAAATTCAGAAATGAAAGAGGAGAAGTGACAATGGGCATCACAGAAATAAAAAAAAATTAAGAAAATAATATGAGAAATTACCAAACTTGGACAATGTGGAAGAAACAAATAAATTACTTGAGCATAAAATTCTCTATGGTTAAATAAAGAAGGAACTTATAATCTGAACAGATTGATTACTATCAAAGAAATTGAATCAGTAACCAACAAGTTCCTGACAAAATAAAATCCTGGACCAGATGGCTTCAGAGGTGAATTTTACCATTCAAAAACACATTAACACCATTCTTCTCAAGCTCTTTTGAAAAATCCAAGAGTAGGAAAGGCTCACAAACTCATTTTATGAGGCCACCATTACCCTGATTCCAAAACCAGGAACAGACATTAAAAAAAGAGAAAGTTATTGGTCAATACCCCTAATGAATATAGATAAAAAATCCTCAACAAAATATTGCCAATCTGAATTCAGCAATACATTAAAAATATCAAACACCATGATCAAGTGGGATTAATTTCTGGTATCCAAGTTTGGCTCATATTTGAAAATAAATTAAATTGATACACCACATAAACAGAATGAAAAACAAAAATTATATGGTAATATAAATAGATGCAGTAAAAGCATTTGACAAAATTTAACATCCATTTATAATAAACACTGTCAGCAAAGTGGGAATAGAGGGAACACATCTCAACATATTATAGGCCATGTATGAAAAACCCACAGATAATATATTCAATTGGGAAAAGCTAAAAGCATTATCCTTAAGATCAGGGGCAAGAAAAGTATTGCCAGTTTCTCCACTTTTATTCAACATAGTACTGGAAGTCCTAGCCAAAGCAATAAGTAAAAAATCAAAGTCATCTATACTGGAAAGGAAAAAGTAAAACTGTCATGATTTTCAGATTATCTAATACTACATATAGAAAATGCCAAAATTTCCACCAAAAACTAATGGAACTGATGGATGAATTTAGTAAGGTAGCAGGACAAAAAAATCAATGTTCAGAAATTGGTTGCATTTTTATACACCAGTAATAAACTTACAGAAAGGGAAATTAAGAAAACCATTCCATTCACAATTTCAATAAAAATAATATACCTAGGAATAAATTCAATCAAGGTAGTAAAATATCTGTACTCAGAAAATTATAAAACATTGAAGAGAGAAATTAATAAAGATACAAATAAATGGAAACATAAATCATACTCACGAACAGGAAGAATTAATATAGTTAAAATGTCCATACTACCCAAAGAAATCTATAGATTCAATGCAATCCCTATCAAAGTACCAATACAATTTTTCATAAAACTAGAATAGATAATCATAAAATTTGTATGAACCCATAAAAGACTGAGAATAGACATGGCAATCTTGAGAAAGAACAAAGCTGGAGGTACCATGCAACCAGATATCAAATTATACTAAAAGGACATAGTAATAAAAGCAGCATGGTATTGACATAAAAACAGGCATATAGATCAATGGAAAATAATAGATAGCCCAGAAATAAATTTATGTTTATATGGTCAGTTAATCTATTACAAAGAAAGCAAGAATATACACTGGGGTAAAGACAGTCCATTCAATTAATGATGTTAGGAGAAATTGGACAGATATATGCAAAAAAATGAAAATGGACCACCTTCTTTTGCCATATACAAGAAAAAACTCAAAATGGATTAAAGACTTAAATGTAAGACCTGAAACCATAAAAGTCTTAGAATAAAATATAGGCAGTAAACTCTCAGATATTATCCTTAGAAATATTTGTATTTTCACTGATATATCTCCTCAGGAAAGGGAAACAAAGAAAGCATAAATAAATAGAACTATATCAAGCTAAGAAGTTTTTGCACAGCAAGGAAACCATCAACAAAATAAAAACACATTCTATTGAATGGGAGAAAATATTTGCCCATGATATAGCTGATAAGGGGTTAATATTGAAAAATTATTTTTAAAGTGGTGAAACAAAGAGATAGTTTATTGAGGAGAAAGTACACTCTAAAGAGGTAGGAGTGGGCTCGAGCAAAGAAAGTGGCTCAGGAGCCAATATTCAAAATTTGTACATAAAAAAATTCATACAACTGACACCAAACACCAAAAAGCCAAATAATCCAATTTAAAAATGGGCAAAAGATTTGAATAGACAATTTTTTCAAAGAGGATATACAGATGGCCAATAGACATATGAAAAGATGTTCATCATCCCTAATCATCAGAAAAATGCAAATTAAAGCTATGATGAGATATCAACTCACACCTATTAGAATGGCTATCATCAATAAATCGACAAGCAGCAAGTGTTGGCCAGGATGTGGAGAAAAAGGAACCCTTGTTCACTATTTATGGGATTACAAATTGATGCAGCCACTATGGAAAACAGTATAGACGTTCCTCAAAGAATTAAAAAAGTAAACCTAGCATATGAACCAGAAATTCCACTCCTGGGTATTTATTCAGAGAAATCCAAAATACTTATTTAAAAAATATATTCACCCCAATATTTACTGAAGTGTTATTCACAATAGCCAAGATATGAAAATTACAAAAATGTCCATCAAAAGATGATTGGATAAAGAAATTATGGCTCGGGAGCAACAAAATTGCAGCATGAGAAGAACCTCTGAAAAACTCCCCTGGAGATTACAACTAATAAAATCTCTATAACTCAACTAAGGAATCTCTATGCAAGGCACAATCACAGCTAAGAAATTCACTCCTCACATTAAAGTATCTGCAGGTAGGCAGAGGGTTAAATGAACGAGAAATAAAAAAGGCCACATGTGGGTTCCCTCCTGGAACTCTACTGCTGGGGAATGGAGGAGGAAAAAGGTGGTGGGAGAGCATTCTGGACCTTAATTGGTCCAGGAGACAGAGGAAAAGAGGTCCAGAGGTGGGGCATGAGACATCACAACAAGACCTCAATTTGGCCTCCAGGAGGTGCAGACTAGGTCCAGAAGATGCAGCAGTATGACTTCACTCTGGTTCCAAGAGGAGGGAAAGTGTCAGGGTGGTCAGGGGCCACAGCAAGGCCTTGCTCTGGCTGGGTAGGAGGAGAGAGGGGGCTGTGGGTACATTTCTCAGTTTACAATAAGCAAGGCCTGAAAGACCAGTACATAGGACTGTCCCCAAGGCTCAGGACAGAGTCCTCAGAGCAAACCGGTAACAGAAAGGACAAGCCCACATACCGTGCTTGTGATCTACAGCCCCAAGAAGAAAACAAAGGAATGAAACCTGGTCCCTTGCCCCTACAACACACAGCACAACCTGGATTCAGCCTGGGAAGGAGGAAGAGAGAGGAGGCTGTAAACACACTTATCAGCCCACAACCAGCCTGTTCTGAGAGACCAGTGTACAGGACTGACCCCAAGGCTCAGTACAGAGTCCTCCAAGAGAACCAAGAACAGAAAGGTGTAATTATGCCCAGAATACCTGCACAACCCTGTGGCTCCAGGAAGAAAACAAAGGTGCAAATACCTCTCCCACACAGACCTCTGCCCACTTAGTATCAGGAGTGAACACCAAAGTAACTGCACCAGCGAGTATCAAGTTAAGGAGCAGAATATCTACAGAGAGGATGCCACAATGAGAACCAGAGAAAGGGAGCTCAAAATAAATCCAAACAACAGTCAAAAACAATAAAAGAGATAGGGACAGATGACACATCAGAAGCAGAACTAAAAGCAATGATTATAAAAATGCTTAGAAAAGTTAATGAAAATTTCAACAAAGAGGTAGCAAACATAAAGGAAGAATGCAATCATTATAAAAGACCAGACACAGACAGTGATGACCTCAACTGAAATAAAGACTGGAATGAAAGTCACCAAACTAGATAAAGAAGAAGTGAAAAATCAGTGATTTGCAATAAAAGCCAGCAGAAAACACCCAATCAGAACAAAAAATAGAAAAAGGAATCCAAATAAATGAATCTGGTTTAAGAGTCCTCTGGAACAACATCAAGCACAAAAACATTTGCATCATAGGCCTACTAGAACGTGCAGAGAAAAAGCAAGGGATCAAGGCCTTATTTGAAGAAACAATGACTGAAAATTTTCCTAAGCTGGTGAAGGAAATAGACATACCAGTCCAGGATGCAGAGAGAATCCCAAACAAGATGATCCCAAACAGGGTCACACCAAGACACATCATAATTAAAATGGCAAATGTTAAAGAAAAAGAGAATATTCTAAAAACAGCAAGAGAAATTCAAGTAGTAACTTATAAGGGGACATTCATTGATTGTGAGATGATTTCTCATAAAAATATTTACAAATCAGATGAGAATGACAAAAAATATTTAATGTGGTGAAAACCAAGGATCTACAACAAAAAATAATGTGTCCATCACAATTAGCATTCAAAATTAAAGGAAAGATAAAGAGCTTATCAGATAAGAAAAAGATTAAGGAATTCATCACCACCACACCAGTACTATAAGGAATGTTACAGGAACTTCTTTAAGATGAGAGGAGGAATGGGAGAGTGGGGAAAATAAGGATATGGGATGGAGAAGTTTTGTTTGGTTGTTACAAGGCAATAATCGTGGAGATACAGAGAATAACATGGGAATATAGTCAATTAGGTAGCCATAACTTTATGTGGTGTTAGATGGGTACTAGATTTGTTAGAGTGATGGGAGGAAAGCTGGAAAAGCAGGCAAAAGTTGGGGGGAAATCAAGTACAAATTCATAGTCACAGAACAGTGACAGGGATATAATACCCAGCATAGGGCATATAGTCAACATCATAGTGATAAATATGTATAGTGTTAAAAGGGAACCAGATGTATCAGAATTAGAATTTAGTCAGTTATATAAATGACTCATCATTGTAATGTACACCTGAAATTGTTGTAATATTTTATGTAAAATGTAATTTAAAATATTTATTTTTTAGAGCAGTTTTAGGTTCACAGTAAATTTGCGTAGAAATTATGGAGTTCCCAAATACTTCTTGCCCTAAACATGTATAGTTTCCCTTACTATTGATTCCCGACACCACAGTGGTAAATTTATTATAATCCATGAACCTACACTGACACATTATTATCACCCAAAGTCCATAGCTTACATCAGGATTCACTTTTTGTGTTACACATTCAAAAATTTTGGATAAAAGTATAATGACATATATCCACCATTGTGTTATCATACAGGATAGTTTAACTGCACTTAAAATCCTCTGTGCTACACCTAGTCCCTTCCTCTTCCCTAATCCTGTAACCACTGATTCCACTATCACCATAGTTTTGCTTTTTCAAGAATATCATATAGTATGTAGCTTTTCCAGACTGGTTTAGTTTACTTAGTTATATGGATTTAAAATTCTTTCATATGTTTTCATGGCTTGATAGCACATTTCCTTGTAGGACTGAATAATATTCCATGATCTGGATGTACAACAGTTTATTTATCCAATCACCTAGTGAAGGACATCTTGGTTACTTCCAGGTTTGGGCAGTTATGAGTGAAGCTACTATAAACAAAACAAAACAATAAAGAAATTATGGTTTATACAACAGAATATTCATCTGCCATTAAAAATGAAAGAACTATTACTATTTACAACAACATGGATGGACCTAGAAATTATTATGCTAAATAAAATAAGTCAAACTAGAAAGACAAATACCAAATAATCTCACTTATATGTGGAATCTAAAGAACAGAATAAACAAACAAATAAAACAGAAATAGACTCAGAGATACAGAGAAAAAACTGATGGTGGCTAGATGAAAGGGATATTGGGGAAATGGGTGAGAAAGGTGAAGAGATCAGAAAGTACAAATTGGTAGTCACAAAACAGTCATAGGAATGTGCAATAGAGTATGGGCAATATAGTCAACAATGTTCTAAAAATTATGTATGGTGTCAGGTGGGCACTAGACTTATTAAGGGGAGCACTTCACAAATTATATAAATGCTTAGCCCCTGTGCTGTACACCTGAAACTAATATAAAATAATATTGAATGACAATTACAATTTAAATATATACAGGGTCTGCCAGAAGTAAGCCCTGGAGTTGAGTTAAGATTTTATTACAAAATCATAGCTATAGATGTTTATGATTTTATAACAAAGATGTGGTATAGATTACCAGCTCATAAAAAAGGGGTCATTAGTTTTGCTGAACCCTATATAGCCACAGGATGTAGAAAACAGCATAGGGAATGGTATTGGAAGAGATATGTAAGGTCTCAGATAGGTAGTACACTTGGAGTTATCACTTTGTGAGGTGCTTAAATATCTAATCATTATGTTGTTTTGTACACCTGAAAATACTACTACTACTACTACTACTACTAATAATAATAATAATAAATATTCTCTGAAGTCAGAAAAAGAAGTACATATATACAATGGAATATTACTTGGCCCTAAAAGATAAAATCTTACTATTTGTTACAAATGGATGGACCTACAGGGTACTATGCTAAGTGAAATAAGTCAGACAGAGAAAGACAAATAGCATATGATCTCACTTACATGTGGAATTTAAAGGCCACAATAAATGAAGAAATAAATCAGACTCACAGGTACCAAGAACAAAATGATGGTTTCCAGAAGAGAGACATTGGGGAGCTGGGTGAAAAGGTGAAGGGATTAACAGTAATACAAAATATTCCTGAGTATGTATAGTACAGAATAGAGAATATAATAAATAATGTTGCAGCATCCATGTATAGCACGATATTACTACCAATCAAGAGGAATCACTTATTTTTTTTAATTCATTTTTATTCTTAGACTTCTTGTGGTGACATCTGTTAGCAAGGATTACATAGGTTTCAGGCATAAAATTCTACAGTCCATTGTCAACTTGTTGTATAGGTTCACCACCTAATGTGACTTCTCTTTCCATCACCTTATATTTAGCTTCCCCCCTTCATCTCCCAGCCCCTCCTCTTTCTCTCCTGCCTAACCCACTCATCCCCAAATAAACATTAAACTATTGAGTGTGTCCATGGGTTATTTATTTGTTTATTTAATTTTTTTTCTTTGTTGCTTTCAGTTTTATATTCTGCATATGAGTAAAGTCATACAGTTCTTTGATTTTTCTGTCTGGCTTATTTTACTAAGCATGATGATCTCCAGGTCCATCCATTTTGTTGCAAATGACAATATTTCATCTTTTCTTATAGCTGAGTAATATTCCATTTTGTATATGAACCACAGCTTCTTTATCCAGTCATCTATCGCAGGGCACTTTGGTTGTTTCCTTGTTTTGGCCACTGTGAACAGCACTGCAATGAACATTGGGGTACATAAGTCTTTGCTGACAAAGGTTTTCAAGTTTTTTGGGTAGATCCCCAGAAGAGGGATTGCTAGATCATATGGTAGCTCCATTCCTAATTTTTTGAGGAACCTCCACACTGTCTTCCACAGTGTTTGTACCAATTTGCATTCCCACCAGCAGTGTACCAGAGTTCCTTTTCTTCCACATCCTCTCCAGCACATGTTATTCCTTCTCTTGATAATAGCCATTTTAACATGTGTGAAGTGGTATCTCATTATGGTTTTGATTAGCATTTCCCTGATAGCTAATGAGGATGAGCGTTTTTTCATATGTCTGCTGCCCATTTGTATTTCTTTGTGGGAGAAGTGTCTGTTTAGTTCTTCTGCACACTTTTTAATTGGGTTGTTTGTGTTTGTTTTTGTTTTTGTTTTTCGTTAAGTCTTACTAGTTCTTTATATAGTTTAGATATTAGACCCTTATGTGATGAGTTATTTGCAAATATTTTCTCCCATTCAGTTGGCTGTCTCTTTGCTTTGTTGATGGTTTCTTTTGCTGTGCAGAAGCTTTTTAGTTTGATATAGTCCCGTTCACTTATTTTTGCATTTACTTCCCTTGCCTTTGAGATAAGGTTCATGAAGTCTTCCTTGAGTCCTAGGTCTATAAGTTTAGTATCAAGGTTTTCTTCTATACAGTTTATTGTTGCAGGTCTGATATGAAGGTCGTTAATCCATTTTGAGTTAATTTTTGTATATGGAGAGAGTTCACAGCTCAAGTTCATTCTTTTGCATATTTTTTTCCAGTTTTCCCAGCACCACCTACTAAAGAGGTTGTTTTTTTCCCCACTGTATGTCTTTTGCTCCTTTATAAAAAATTATTTGTCCATAAATTTGTGGATTTGTTTCTGGGTTTTCAGTTTTGTTCCATTGATCCATATTTCTGTTCTTCTGGCAGTACCAAGCTGTTTTGACTATTGATGCTTTGTAATATAAATTGAAGTCGGGGAATGTAATGCCACCAGCCTTATTCTTTTTATGTAGTATTGCTTTGGCAATTTGAAGTCTTTTATGGTTCCATATAAATCTGATAATTCTTTTATCTATTTCACAAAAGTATGATTGCGGGATTTTGATGGGTATTGCATTAAATCTGTAGATTGCTTTGGGCAGAATGGCCATTTTAACAATGTTAAGTCTTCCTATCCATGATCAGGGGATATTTTTCCATCTCTTAAAGTCTGCTCCAATTTCTTTCAAAAGTGTCTTATAGTTTTCCGTGTATAAGTCTGTCATGTTCTTTGTTAAGTTAATTCCCAGGTATTTCATTCTTTTTGTTGTGATGGCAAAAGGAATTGACTCCCTCATTTCTTTTTCTCAGGATTTGTTGTTTGTATATAGGAATGCTGTTGATTTTTGTACATTGATTTTGTATCCTGAGACTTTACTGTATTCATTTTCTGGTGGAATTCTTGAAATTTTTTATATAAAAAATCATGTCATCTGCAAATAGTGACAATTTGACCTCTTCCTTTTCAATTTGGATATCTTTTATTTCTTTCTCTTGCCTGATTGTTGTGGCTAGAATTTTCAGTACTATATTAAATAACAGTGGTGATGCGGGGCAACCCTTTCTTGTTTCTGATTTTAGGGGAATAGGCTTCAGCTTTTCCCCATTCAGTATGATGTTAGCTGAGGGTTTGTCATATATGGCCTTTATTATGTTGTGATACGTTCCTTCTATTTTATTTAGTGTTTTGATCATAAATGGATGTTGTATCTTGTCGAAAGCTTTTTCTGTATCAATTCATATGACCATGTGGACTTTATCTTTTATTTTGTTTATGTGGTGTATCACATTGATTGATTTTCAAATGTTGAACCATCCTTGTGCTCTCGGGATGAATCCCACTTGATCATGAAGTATGACCTTTTTGATGCATTGTTATATTTTATTCACTAATATTTTGTTTAGGAATTTTGCATCTGTATTCATCAGAGCTATTGGTCTATAGTTTTCTTTTATTGTGTTGTCTTTACCAGGCTTTGGTAGTAGGGTAATTTTGGCCTCATCAAATGAGTTACGAAGTATGGCTTTCTCTTCAATTTTTTGGAAGAGTCTGAGGAGGGTAGGTGTTAATTCTTCTTTGAATACTTGGTAGAATGCGTTGGTAAAACCATTTGATCCCGGACTTTTGCCTTTAGGGAGATTATGGATAGTCATTTCAATGTCTTTGCTATTGATTGGTCTATTTAGATTATCCAGTTCTTCTTGGATCAGTCTAGGCAGGCTATAAGTTTCTGGAAAATTGTCCATTTTTTCTAGGTTTTTTAATTTAGTGGCATAAAGTCCTTCATTATATTTTCTTACAATCCTTTGTATTTCTGTGGTATCATTGGTAATTTCTGCCCTTTCATTTCTAATTTTGAATATTTGTGTTCTTTCCTTTCATCCTTTGATTAGTCTAGCCAGGGATTTGTCAATTTTGTTGACTTTCTCAAAGAACCAGCTCTTTGTAATATTAATTTTTTTCTATTGTCTTTCTGTTCTCTAATTGGTTTAGCTCTGCTTTAATTTTTATTATCTCTTTTCTTCTGCTGACTTTGGGCTTCATCTGCTCTTCTTCTTCTAGTTCTTTAATATGGGATGTTAAGATGTTTATTTGTGATTTTTCTTGTTTCTTAAGATAGGCCTGTAGTGATATAAATTTCCCTCTTATTACAGCTTTCGCTGTGTCCCAATAATTCTGATACATTGTACTTTCATTGTCCTTAGTTTCTATATATTTTTAATCTCATTTTTTGTTTGTTCTTTTATCCAGTCCATTTTTAATAAGCTGTTGTTTAATCTCCACGTATATGTGTGTCTTTCTGCTTTCCTTTTACAGTTGATCTCCAATTTCAATGTTTTGTGGTCTGAGAATACACTTGGTATTTTTTCAATCTTGTTGAATATGCTTAGGTTACTTTTGTGTCCCAGCATATGGTCTATCCTTGAGAACGTTCCATGTGCACTAGGAAAGAAGGTGTACTCTCTTTTTGCTGGATGAAGTGTCCTGTAAATGTCAATTATGTCCAATTGCTGTAATGTGTCATTTAGACCTGATATTTCCTTATTTATTTTCTGTTAGGATGATCTGTCCATGATTGATACCAGGGTATTTGTCTCCCACAATTATTGTATATTTATCATTTTCTCCTTTCAAATCTGTTAGTAGTTTGTTTGTATATTTTGGAGCATTCTGGTTGGGAGCATATATATTAATTAGTGTCAAATCTTCTTGTTGTTGTATTGTGCCTTTTATCATTATGTAATGTCCATCTTTGTCTTTTACTATGTTTTTAACCTGAAGTTTATTTCATTAGATATCAGTATGGCAACTCCTGCTTTTCTCTGGTTACCATTTGCTTGGAGTATTGTTTCCCATCCTTTCACTTTGAGTCTGTGTTTGTCCTTATGGCTGAGGTGTGTCTCTTGGCGACAGCATATGGATGGGTTCCAGTCTGCTACTCTGTGTCTTTTTATTGGTGAGTTCAGTCCATTAACATGTAGAGTGATGATCAATATGTGAGGATTTTCTGTGGCCATTACTTATTTCTTTGTTTGTTTTTGTTTTACTTTTGTTTCTTTCTTGTTGTCCCAACTTTGTTCCATTTTTCCTCATGTTTTGTTTCAGGTCAAAGACTCTCCTTCAGTATTTCTTGGAGTTCTGGCCTTGTCCTGGCAAATTCCCTCAGCCTCTGTGTGTCTGAGAAGATTGTTATTCCACCTTCATATCTGAAAGATAATTTTGCTGGATAATTTATTCTTGGCTGCAAGTCTCTCTTTTAAAGTTTTGAATATTGTATTCCAATCCCTCCTGGCTTGCTGAATTTCTGCTTAGAAATCTGATGCCAGCCTGATGGGTTTTCCTCTAAATGTTATAGTTCTTTTTTCCCTGGCTGCCTTGAGAATTGTCTCTTTGTCTTTAGTTTTGGACATCTTTAGTACCATGTGTCTTGGAGAAGATCTATTAGGGTCCAGGTATCTAGGGGACCTGTTTTCTTCTTGAACTTGGGGTTCCAGATCTTTCCATAGGTTTGGAAATTTCTTATCTACTATTTGTTTGAGTATGCTATCTGTAAAATTCTGTGCCCCTTCTTCTATTCCTATTATCCTGATGTTGTTTTGTCTCATGGTGTCTGATGGTTCTTGCAGATTTCTTTTAATCCTTTTGGTTCTGTATTCCCTCTCTTCCTCTTTCTGAGCTGTTTCCATGTTCTGATCTTCGATATCACTAATTCTTTCCTCCATCTGGTTGGCCCTGTTTCCTATGGCAGTTATTTCATTTCTCACTTCTTTTATCGTATTATTTATTTCTCACATTTCCATCTCGATCTTCCTTATGTTTTGAATTTCTTTTTTAAATTGTTCCTTTTGTTCATGGAGTTCCTTTTTTAGGTCATTCATCTCCTTTTTTATGTGGTTCATCTCAGTCATGGTGTTCTGTCAGTATGTTTTCATTTCTCTCCGAGCATTTAGAACGGCTGCTTTAAATTCTCTGTCCCTCAGTTCAGAAACTTTTAGGTCTAAAAAGCTGTCCTCTGGGTAAATTTCATGTTCCTTCTTAGGAGTTTTAGTTTTCAAGGAATTCATCCTGTCTGCTGGGTTCTTTCTCTTTACCATGAGGGTGTTATGTTCAGTAGTAATGCCCTGAAGCCCAGATTGTAGTTAGTTAGTTGGTTGGGGAGGCTGTAAGAAAGGGGAGAGGCCAACTAAAGGCACTCTGGGGCATCTCTACCTTCTGCCCTATGCTAGGGAAGCTGGGTGATGCGAGTTGAAGCTGCTCCTGCTGGCTGGGGCGAATGTTATCCAATTTCCCATTGTTCCCTAGCCTGCTTCCATGACCAAACGTTGGGGCGGAGTCTGTGGGCTCACACCGCTTTTAAGACCCAGGGGCATGTGAGAAGTCACACACACAAGTCCAAAGCTGTGGGTCTGACCCGGTGGTAGGAAGGCAGCTGGCCCGCCTCTGCAGCGATCTGGGACCAGAAACCGCAGCCCCACGCAGAGGCCAGGCGCACCCGCATGGCATCCGGCTTGCCTCCACAGCGGGCTGGGAACAGGAGCTGCAGCCCCGTGCAGGAGTCGAAGCCCTGTGCAGGAGCTGTGCGCGCCTGCACTGTGGTTCCCAAGGGAGCCGAGAGCCAAGGTGTTATCTCTGCAGTTCAGAGTCCTCGCTCAGTCCTGCTACCACTCAAAAGTTCCAGAGGCTGGCTCCCAAGCTCTGTCCTTACTCTCCACTCCAAATTCCAGCTTCTAAGTCCAGCTCTTCGATGGTCTCCCACTGTTCTGCCACTTTGCTAGGGCTTTTCCTCTTGTCGCCTCTTTGCTTCCCCACTCCCATGCACTGTGCTGCTCCTGGATAGTCAGCTGTGATCGAGTTGTGTTGCAATCCATCTCTGCTCCCTCCCTTCTCTCCCATTTGCCCACTTCTCTCCAACCTTCAGGTGTTTACTTGCGATGTGTGGATTTCTCAGCTGCCATTTTGTCACTCAGAGTCCTCTTACTTGGCTCCCGGGTGGCCGTTCAATTGTGTTTTCTGGGAGAGACTTTAGGGCCCTCCTCTCCAGTTGCCATCTTGCCTTCCAGGAGGAATCACTTATATAAATGTCTAACCACTATACTGCTCTTCTGCACCTATTATAAAATAATGATTGTCAATTGTAACTGCGAAAAGTAAATAAATATATTTTTAAAAACAACAATCTTTGCTTTCTACAGCACTTTCTCTCAAACTAGGGTGCACATTGGAATTAATTGGAGAGCTGGAAAAATTCTGATGCCTTGGTCCCAATCCCAGAGATTTTTATTTATTTATGTAAGACGCAGAATGGGCTTTGCATTTTTAGAAAGATCTCTCGGAAATTCTAATGTTCAGAACATTTGAGAAGATTCAGTAAAGCAATGGGTGCTTGTTGGTCTTGTATTCCAAGACCAGCCATATCAATATAACCTAGAAACTTGCTAAAAATTTAAAATCTCTGGCCCCACCCCGTGCCCAGCCTCAGGAATCTCTGGGGATGAGCCCATTACTATGCTGTCTAATAAGCCCTCCAGGTGATTGTATTATAAGCTTATGTTGAGAACCCCTGGTTTAGGATTGAGATTCTAAATGTGCATCTGAAGGCAGTCCTCTTAACCTTCCTTAGCAATTTTAGTTTTTTCAAGATGATAACCAAATGGTATGTGGTGCTGCTTATTGATTTAATATATTCAGTAGTAAAATAGGAAACAGATATATTGTCATACTAAGTTAAGTAATAGATATAATATAGCAGGCTTATGAAATGCTTCCCATGCTTTTCTGCTACCATGCTTTCACTTTTATACAGACAAAATTCCCCTATGGCGGGAAAGAAAGTAGCATTGAAATTTAGAGAAGGTAAGAAGTGGGCAGAAGATGTAAAATTGAAAGTTTAATTTGAAGTATAATCTCAGAGATAAATTAAAACTGACTTGAAAGAGTAATGCTTGGTAGAAGATCAACAGAAGGAGCTAGAAACAACCATAATGTTTACATGATATGGGTGGATTGTCACAGTTGTTCCCAGGCCTGGTCTGTTTTTGCAAATCAGTGCATCTTAGGTGTTTCCTCCATGTCACCTTTTAGATCAGGCCCTGGCCTGAATTAAGTTAAAAATTGTGGGATGTTTTTCCAGTCATCTGATCCCGAACTCTTGCTCTGACTTTTAGGCAAATCTCTTAAGGTGCTTGCAGTTTGCCTGAATTTAAATATTTGAAGGAAATTAGTCTCTTCTATTCCTATAATCTCCTAAAAGAAGTATCACTCCATAGTTTTCCCAGCACCTCTCATCCTCCTCCGAGCTCTAGCCACAGTAGAGACAAGAGACAGATGACTGCAGAAGACAGCTGAGTGCTTCAGCTCCAAGTGTATCTGGAGTCAGAGGGAACCTGAATCTGGAACTAGAGAATCTTAGATCCTTGGGTAGCTGTCAATACAGATTAGAGAATGACATGAGTGGAAATTATCTTTATATTTTAAGATAGCCCAATATACATGCATACTTTTTGGCCTTAAAATTTTGTAACTCTGAGTATTCAGACCTGCTTTTTGCCATTTACATGAAACACTTCAGACTTTTGTGTAATTTTTATGAGTCATAGAAAGTAAGCAAATTTTTTGCAACTGCAGTAGATTCTTTCTTAACTGGGACTCAAGCAACTGGAAAAAATCTTTCCGGTTGCTTGAGAACATCAGTTGATTGAGTTCTGGTAAACAGAGAGTCTATTCACATTTATCTGGCATCTACCAATCCTCACAGTTCCAGTTAACTGAGAGTCTGCTGTATTAACATTGGGCTTGTAAGCAATAATATAAATGGAGCCACTTTAAAATATAGCTGAAACTTCATCTTATCTCCCCTGCTTCCATGGCTTCACTGGTTTCACCCAACTCTGCCTTTACCAGTCCCTCCCCCACATTGCAAGACGGTTGTGGTGCAGTGGGCCAGAGCTTTGAAACCATGTGAGAATCCCTAAGGCCAGGAGCTGCAGCTCAGTGACCATACAGGACTCCAGTGCAGCCCTGGACCTTTGCATTGCAGCTGTAATGAAAGAATGCTGTCTTATTACACTGTCACTGAAGAGCCAAACCTTAGTTGTAGAAACAGATGTGTTATGTGCAGTCCTTTACAGTAATCACAACAGAATGGGACACCACAAGCCCCATTTGGCCCAAAAAGGTCGAACAATGTTTAAAATGTTTGAAAAACTTGAATTTGGAGGCTTCAATTGAATATTTGTCTGAGTTCTTTTCTTCCAATGAAAATCAGCCCATAACTACCGGTGCATCTGTCATCCCCAACCAACCAGGTGCTGATGAAGATTTTGGGAGCCTGCAAATTGTTACTTTGCTTCTTGGATTGTTGCTACAAGACATTCCTCTTGACTGGGAAATATCTAGGTTTGCAAGAATTCATTATTTTAAACCTGTGATAGTTGACCAATGAGCAGATTATGTGTTCTCTATAAAGGTGTTTGAAAAAGGCTGATTTCTTTATATGAGCCATTGCTTGGATTGCTTCAAGAGGACTCCTGGATTCAACCTGTGCCCTACTTCAAAGATTTTACCTTTCCTTCTTAAATTTTTGAATTTTTAGAACCACCCTATTTTGAGATATTTAAGGAAAAAAATGTCTACAGCTTTTGCAGCTAAAGGAGTAACCAAATTGCTAAATAAACTGTTTTTAACAAAAGAGAATTTACCAAGCTGCAGTGAAGAAACTTAACTTAGAATTTCCCAAAAAAAGGTAAATAAATGAAGATAAATACACAGAGTAATGTGCATCTTGGACAGCCAATAAAGAATAAGGAAATCTTCAAAGAGAAGTCATCATAATTTGACGTGAGGGCTTTCTGCAAACAGCTGAAACACAAAGCTATTCAGGAGGCCAACTTTAAGTTTAAATGTTCTCACTCCCAACCAAAGGCAACCACACATTCTTCTCAGAAAGGAATAGGAACTCTCTGTGCCAAACATTTTGTGCAAAGATTCCAAAAGGCTGAGACTTTCACACAACTTCCTGAAGAAATCCGAATGGTGATTCTGTCATGCAGGAGCAAAAAACTCAAGGCTCAGGCTTCCTTTCTGGGCAACACACTTCTTAAAAGTAACTGGCTTAAACATGTGGGAGCTCAAGGTTATAGTGTGCCCAATAAACTAGATTGCATAAAAACATCTATTTGCAACTGCCTTCTTTGTGGTTCAGGTAGCAAACTTCAAAGCATCATCTGAGACAAAGAAGATCACAGAATAAATTTTTACTGAGACAGAGGAAACCACAAAGAAAATTGCAGTCAAGTCTTTTAAAGGAAATTCAACAGTCTCTTCGAGGGACTCAGAGTGCTGCAGATACCAGTAAACAGAGACTCTCACGTTGTGCAATTCATGGAACTAATCTCTACCCTAACAGTAAGCAATTTTTGAGTAGCAGAGTTTCAAATCCTGTCATAAAAACTAAGGAGCAACAAATTCATGAAAATCCTATAGGAAGCAATGAAAAGGAAACCAATTCATGGACAATGATGCAAATAAATCAACATAATACATCAGGAACCATTAAAGAGACAGATGACATTGATGATATTTTTGCTTTAATGGAAATGTAGATGCTCATGTTAGACTTTCAGTGATTGGCAACCTAGGCCACTGTTCTGTTGTTTTAAGTGGAACTCCTGAGATCTGGAAAGATACGAAAGTACCACTTGGACTCAGAGAGGAGCTGATTTAGTGCAACATTTTACAGCAGTTCATTTCAGTTCAATAAACATTTACAGTAAAAAAATATTTAAAAAAATAAAATAAAGCTGGAGTGTAGTGCTAGAGAAACTGCCTTGAATTTCTTATGACTAAAATCTTTAGAATGTTAAAATAGGACAAAACAAACTTTGGACTGGGCCTAGGGCAACATAGTGTCCCAAAGAACACTTTTCAAAGATAACAAGAAAGCAGTTATTATGACTACTGGAATAAAAATTAAAAACGTTATTTAGAATTATCACCATATTATGTTATCTGTGCCAATAGAAATGCCTTCCTTCTTTTGATGTAATTATTCCCCCTTCATTTTCTGATGAATACCCATTGCTTTTGCCTTCTAATGGAAACACTCTTTGGGCTTCTGTCTGAAGCAGTGCATCCTGAATAGCTATTCTTATTAATCTCAAATAAATGCTATTTGCTTCTCACTTTGAAAGGCCTTTTTATTTTTAGGTTAACAGGCTTTGGTTGGGGGGGTGGGCTCCTCTAAGACGTTTCTACAAAGAAGGCAATGTAGACAATAGGAATTTATAGCTAGCATAAACTTTAGAGATCTCACTTTATGGACCAAGAAGTTGAAGCTTAAAGTAATCAGTTATTTGAAGATCAAATCCTTATCCATGCCCTGTTCTGGATGTATCTAACACAACTACTGACATTTCTCTAAAACTTAATTTTCTTTGTTTATTATTTAATTGTTAATAAAAATATGTCTTTAATAATGCTTAAAACCATGACACTGGCTTTGCAAGCCACCATCAGGCTGAGGGGCATTTGGGCTGATCATTTTCTTTTCCTGATAGTGGAACATGCATATCAGCTAGTAGCAGTGATGAGATGGAATGGATTTACTACAAGTCCTTCTACAGCAGTGTAATGAACAGGGTTATAACTGTAAACATGCTATGTTAGCTTTATGAACCAAGTCTGTTGAACCCCAAATTCTAGAATAGTAGCAGCAGACACCATATCAATGACTCCCACTTGAGTGGGGACATGGTCCTTACTCTTGACACATGGTCCTCAAGATTGTAGTCTCAAAATCACTTTCTCTCATTTTAGAGGCATACTTTTTGGAACTCTTTTTTTTATCATCAGTGGGAGGGGGTGGGCTGGAAGTTACATCTGTATGTTCTGTACATCTCAATAATCTGAGAGCTGGACTGAACCCCAGGAAATGGGTCACTTACACACAGAGATTTTATTGTGAGGAGGAGGAAAATGCCAGCTCCTTAGATGCATTTTGAAATTCTTCATTAAAATAAAAAGTAAGTATTCATAAGCCTCCTATTTAATGAATTAATCTCTTTGTATTTACATCCTTCACAACTCAAGGAACAACTAAGTTTTAACTGATGAAAATTGAAAACTTCAAGCTTGTCAAGAATGGAAGAGAAAACACAATTTAGATGAACAGTGCAAAAGACCCCATTTTAATTTCTTGGTATCTACTCCTAAGGGCATGACAACCAATGCTTTATTTTTCAGTGTTTCTACCTCCAGTTTAGGGCATTATCCAAAAAGGGGCAACAAGACACTGACCAGCATTAATTCAGCCATTGGTGTGATCATCTGAAACCAGGAGACAAGGGTACAGAACTAGTGATGTTTGGTAATTGCCAGTGAATGTCCTGAATATTTTCTGCCACTTGCTTTCATCTTGCTCCCTCCTCTTTTATCTAAGACTGGTGTTTACTTCCCCAGAATAAGTAAACCATTGAGGAAGCATTTTAAATATACAACTCTATCAAAAAAGATCCAAAAGAAAATTTTGAGTTGACATGATTTCAAAATAAAAATGGGAAAAATTCACTCTTGGTTTCTCCCACTCATAAAGGTAGTTTCAAGAAGCTCTTTAATATTAATAAGTAGGCTGTGAATTCAGTTGTGTGCAATTATGATGAACCAGTTTCTGTAATATGAAGAAAGGACTAACTCATCATATTTTGAATTACTCATCTAGAAGCCTGAATATTTTTGTATTTCCATATTTCTTGAGTAGCACTTAATTTAATCTTAGCCCCATTTTTTTTCAATAAACCATTGTTGCATCACATAAGCAGCACAGCTTCTTCCTCTAACTCATCTCCCCATGAAATTGGTTTAATGAAGCAGAAAGGTATGAAGCATTAACAACAGCGAAATCCATGTGGTAGCACTTCATTTTTCAGAGGCACTCACATTTCTACCCTAATTTATAAAATCAGCACACAAATGATTTTCATCATAGCCATTACATCAGTATAAATTACTGCCTTTTCTATAACATGGCAGTTAGTCAAATTGTTAAAATGATATCTTTTTTTCAAGGGATAGGAGGAGAGGTGGGAAAGAGTGAAAATGAGGGCTAATGGTTGTCTTACAGAAACACTAATATTAATTTACCATAATGAACATCAATGGGGTATTTTGCAAACGTACAGTTAAAAATTAAATGCACGAAGTGGAGCAAATGGGTCAATTTGTTCAGAACAAAGAAGGGGACCTTCAATAAACAGAATGTGCTATATAGAGACAGGCAGCAATGCAATTAGTCAGGCACCCCTCTTGTCCAGTGGGCAGGCCTCAGCTGCCCTGGGCAGGACCCATTGTTCTTTTCACCCACGTGGGTGTCTTCATTTATCTCATTGTAGGAACTGTCATTGAGTTTTATGCCCTGCACCCTCACCATGTCAAATCCATCCTCAGTCTCCTTGGCATCTCTCCTTTTCACAATTGCTTCTTACGTTGATTGCCAAAACCTAGTTGCCCCCCTTTGATGTTAGGCAAACCTTAGTCATCTGACCTCAATAATATGGGCCATGCAGTCATTTGAGTAGGACTGGGTTGATGATTCTCTTTGTTCTTGTGTGAGCAACAGTTTTCTAAGCAAATAGTTTACTAGTTTGACAGTTTCTTTTGGAGAAAAGTTATGGATAGATGGGTATAGGATGGGTTTAATCTTAAAAGAATTTACTTTAGAAGCAACATTTAAATATAAATAACTTATATTTATAAATTGAAAGTAATCCTTGTCTATTTAATGCATAGTTGTTCTAGGTAGACTTCTTTGCTCTGACTTCTACGTGACAGTAATTAAACAATATTGAAAATGTATCCCTTTTTCATAATGGCTTCATTAACATCTATCTACCAATCTAACTTAGTTAGAATATATAGTATCTTTATGGGCAATTCTGAGCTTTAGACTTATTCAATAATTCATTCCATTAACAAATATTTATTGGGCATATGCTATTGTCAGACAGAGATTAGGCTAGGTGCTTAGGATCCAATGGCAAATGAGCTTTCCACTAAAGAAATCAATCATTGAACAATAATTCCAAGCAAGGTTTACAAGATGCCCGAGGTAGGTTGTAATTCCACATTAGTTTCTCTCTATTATCTCTCATTATCTTCAGTCAGGGTGTATTCAAGGAATACAAATTAATTGATTATAGACAGTGACCATGTCTATTTAGGGTTTCATAATTTCTGGAAAACAGGACCATACTGATTTTTACTAATTTTGCTATATTATTCAATGATGTGAAGGTACAACTTAACACAGGTTTTGTTTTTGTTTTTTTATTGGATTCCACTCTGCAATCCAATAGAGCTTGGTATATTCAAAGAGGTAGCTCTTCCACAGTTGCGAAATAGATTTCAATGAAATTTAACATCCTGGTCAACATCACAAATATGTGCTTGTATTAAATGTGTTCAGTAGTTCATAAGTTTCAGTAGTCCATTAATTTTAATAATAGATTAGTGAAATTAGTGATATCTGGCATCAAAAGTCCTGTAATAAAATTAAAATATTTTGCTTTAGTTCAACCATTGTTTGAGAATATCATATATTTTGCTCTTGATCTTATTGCCTGTCCTTATCTAAGTAAAAGAAAGAGTCTTTAGATGTTGGCCTTAGAGATGTAACTCTGCCCTTAATTCCTTAAGTACCCTTTTATAGTCCTAAGCTATGGAAAATATCACATTCTGCCAATGGTTTTAAATGAGGTGTTTGGACACATTTTTGTGTGTGTAAAAAAGGGCCAGATATGACAAAGTTTTAGCTTTGTTGGGCATACAGTATCTGTTTCAACTCAGCTGTTATTATGCGAAAGCAGCCATAGACAATATTTAAATAAGAGTACGTGGCTGTGTTCCAATAAAACGGTATTTACAAAAACAAGATGTGGTCCTGATATGGCCCATAGGCCATAGTTTGCCAACCCTGCCATGGGTGTCCGATCTTTTGGTTTCCCTGGGCCACATTGGAAGAAGTAGTATTGTCTTGGGCCACACACAAAATACACTAACACTAATGATAGCTGATGAGCTAAAAAAGTCACAAAGTATCTCAAAATGTCTAAAAAGGTTTACAAATTTGTGTTGGGCCTCATTCAAAGCTATCCTGGGCGCATGTGGCCTATGGTCCGTGGATTGCACAACTTGTTTTAGAGAATAAGAACCTTCTCTGGTATTATGAAAAGAAACACAAATGGAGGGCAGGTAAGCAAAGCTAAGCCATGAAGTGTTATCAAGATACACTTATAAGGAGGTTCCCTTTGCTTAATTACTCACACCTCCTTGTGCTCAAGTAGTGCAATTCCCAATTCACAGCTGAACTTGTGCATTATTTAGAACCTTTCAACTTGCATTGATCCACCTAGCATTCTTCCTCTAGTTTTTGTATTTTCTTAAATATCATCTTTTCCTGATCTTTGTTTTTAAATTTTTGATGTCATAATACTCTTTATTTTATTTTGTTTTTTTTTAAATTCATTTTTATTGTTAGACTTATTGGGGTGACATCTGTTAGCAAGGATTACATAGGTTTCAGGCATACAATTCTACAGTGCATTGTCAACTTGATGTATAATAAGTTCACCACCTAATGTGACTTCTCTTTCCATCATCTTATATTTAGCTTCCCCCCCTCGTCTCCCACCCCTCCCCTTTCTCCCCTCCCTAAACAAAGAACTGCATGATTTCACTCATATGCGGAATATAAAACTGAAAGCAAAGAAAAAAAGAAATGAACAAACAAATAACCCATGGACACAATCAATAGTTTAATGTTTATTTGGGGACGAGTGGGTTATTTTATTTTGTTTTAATTAACCTATTTACATAGGTTCCAGGTATACAATTTTATAATATATTATCTATTGTAATACATCATCTCCACACAGAGTCAGTTCTCCTTTTACCACCATATATTTGATGCCTCCTCCTTCTTCAACCATTCTCCTCCCCCCTTACCCTCTGGTAACCACTAAACTATTGTCTGTGTCCATGAGTATTTGGTTTTTCATTGCTTTCAGGTTTATAAACCACATATGACTGAAGTCATATGGTTCTCGAGTTTTTCTCTCTGACTTATCTCACTTAGCATGATGATCTTAAGGTCACAAATGACAACTCATCAGTCTATTTAGAGTATTCATTTCTTCTTGGTTTAGTCTAGGTAGGCTATATGTTTTTAGAAACTTGTCCATTTCTTCTACTTGTTGAATTTGCTGGCATTTAGCTCTTCGTAGTACTTTTATATGATCCTTTGTATTTCTGTTATTTATATTTTTAGTTACAGTTAACATTCAATATTATTTATATTATTTTTAGGTATACAACATAGTGGTTAAATACTTTTATAATTTATGCAATGAGTCTCCTCAATTAGTATAGTACTCATCTGACACTATACATACTATAGTTGTTGTAATATTATTGACTATATTCTCTGTGCTGTACTTCACAGCTCCATGATGATTTTGTAAGTACCAGTTTGTACTTCTTAATTTCTTCACCTTTTCTCACCCACCTTCCCAATCCCCTTCCCTTTTGGCAACCATCAGTTTACTCTCTGTATCTGTGAGTGTAATTCATGACTTGGTGTTATATTACCTGTTACTTTTGTTTTTATGGAGAGTATGCCCTTTCTGACTGGTACTTGAGGCCTGACTCTTGGGCTTCAGTTGAAGTTCACCTTTCAACAGTTCCCCTTTGCCCAAAACTCAGATTTTCCAGGCCCAGCTATTTGTTCAGCTCATTACTTTTCTAGGATTCAACACTGTTTACCCACCTAGATATTCTTTCTTTCATCTCCTGCTTTGATTGACTTCACTTCCTTCTCAGCTCTGAAGGGATATACGAAGATGAGTCTAGAATAATAACATGTTCTGTACATAAATCCATGCTCCTGAAGAGCCCTAGACTACAATGAAGAAACACAAGTAACATATGCATATGTATGCTCTCTCTCTTTCGCTCTCCACATACATGTACATACAGATACATACATAGATACACATACATTATGGATCACTTACTATCTGCCAGGCATTCTAGTGAATGTTTTACACATATTAACTCATTTATTTCTCACAGGTACTCTGTTAAGGTGTGTATTATGTTATTAATATATTTATTAATTATTATTTATCACCATCATCTCCATCATCTCCATTTTACAGATGAAAAAACTGAGGCCCAGAGAAACTTAATTACTTTCCTAAAGTCACACAAAAGAAGGTAGCAGAGTATGGATTTATACTCAGTTTGATCTGAACCAGAGCTTTTTATGATCAGAACAGCAGAGTAATTGGTTATTCTGTTGCTGTAGTTGCCCCAGAAATTATAAGTAATAGAGACTTCACAGCTAGAGAGTTGAGACCCCTTCTTGTCTTTCCTTCCTTTCTCTGGGTTGTTATTTCCTCATGATGTGACAGAAGTCCACCCCTACCCCCATTTTTGGTTCAAGCCTCTACAATGATGGGGCAACTTTATATAGACAGCCTGAACTATGTTCCCATAAGACTGATTCAATATCTGGCTCCAAACCTTACAAGTTGTGTAAAACTGTGCAGGTTATTAATCTCCCTAAAATGCAGTTTTTACACTTTTGAAGTAAGGGACAATAATAGAACTTACTTGTTAGAGTTGTTAGGAGTAAGGAAAGAAATGATAAGCATAAAGTCCTTGGACCAATGCCTAGCACAGAGTATTTGTTCTGTACCTGGACAAATTTTATTTTTCCATTCACCTTGATGACCACTCCACTCTCCCATGATTTTCTTTTCTTCCTCGCCATCACCCATGGTGAATTTATTATCTATTTTGGCTTTTGAGGGACACTCTAACTTCTATACTCCAGATGAACTTTATAGCCATTCACTTTGGCCATCCTTTTCACAATGTTATATTTTATCATAACATCTTTATTGAGATATAACCACATATAAATACAATTCATCCATTTAAACTGTACAATTCGATGGTTTTTAGTATATTTGCAGTTATAGTCATCTACTTAAATTTCCATGACAAAACACCATAGACTGGGTGCCTTAAAAAACAGAAATGTATTCTCTCACAGTTTTGGAAGCTAGAAGTCCCAGATCCAGTGCTAGCTGATTTGGTTTCTGGTGGAGCTCTCTTTCTGGCTTGTAGGTGGCTGTCTTCTCACTGTATCCATAGGTGGCAGAGAGAAAGATCAAGAGAGCTCTCTGGTGCCTTTTCTTACAGGGCCACTAATCCTATTGGATCAGGTCTCCATCCTTATGACCTCATTTAACCTTAATTACTTCCTTATAGACTTCATCTCAAAATAAAAATTGGGGGTTAGGGTTTCAACATACGAAATTTGGAGGAACACAATTCTGCCGATACCATTTATGAAAATATCACCATAATAAATTATCAAACTTAGAACATTTTCATCACCTCACAAAGAAACTGTGTACCCTTTACTAGTCACTCCCTATTAACCCCAAGACTTTCAAGCCCTAGGCAACCACTAAATTACTTTCAGTCTCTACAGATTTGTCTATCTTGGAAGTTTATATAAATGGAAATGTACAATATGCACTCTTTTATCACTGGCTTCTTTTCAAGGTTCATCAATGCTGTAGCATGAATTAGTACTTCATTCTGCTTTATTGCTGAATAATATTTCAGTGTATAATTATATCAGATTTTACTTACTTATTCATTAGTTGATGGGCATTTGGTTTTTTATACTTTTTGGTTATTTGAAATAATGCTGGTATGACCATTTGTGTAGAAATTTTTGTATAAACATATGCTTTCATTTTTCTTACATATATACCTAAGAGTGGAATTGATGAGTCATATGAAACATATATATATATATATATATATATATATATATGTATATATATATATATATTTTAATTTTATTATTAGAGATGAAAGAAATAGACAGTTTATTGAAAGAAAGTACACTCCAAAGAGATAGGAGCAGGCCCGAGCAAGAAAGAGAATGGCTCAAGGGACTGGAACTTATATGTTTAAACTTTTGAGGAACTGCCAAACTGTTTTTCACAGCAGTTGTGACATTTTACATTCTAATTAGTAATATATAAAAGTTTCAATTTCTCCACATACTTGCCAACACTTGTTGCTATTGTCACATGTCTTTTTAATTTTTGTATTTTATTTATTTTATTTTTTACATTTTTGAAAATTTGCAGGTTTTGTACTTCTTTTTTAATTGCTAAATTTACTGGTGTGGCATTGGATGGCAAAAATTATATAACTTCCAGGTGTACAACTCTACAACACATCGTTTATGTGTTGTATTAGGTGTTTATCACCAGAGTCAGTTCTCTTTCCATCACCATATATTTGAATACCTGTCTTTTTTATTACAATCATCCTAGTGTGTATGAAATGGTATCTCATTATGGCTTTGATTTGAATGTCCCTTATGACTAATGATGTTGAACATGTTTACATGTGTATATTGACCATTTTGTATCATACTTGGATATATGTCTATTTAAATTATTTGCCCATTTTCAATAAGATTATTTATATTATATGGTTAAATTGTACAATTATAAAAATACATTCTGAACATTAGACTTTTATAAGACACATAACTTGCAAATTTATATAGGTTGTCTTTTTTTTATATATGTATACATTGACATTTATTTTTTTTTATTGGGGTGACATCTGTTAGCAAGGATTACATAGGTTTCAGGCATACAATTCTACAGTGCATTGTCAACTTGATGTATAATAAGTTCACCACCTAATGTGACTTCTCTTTCCATCACCTTATATTTAGCTTCCCCCCCTCCTCTCCCACCCCCTCCCCTTTCTCCCCTCCCTAACCCACTTGTCCCCAAATAAACAT